>JAFVLL020026801.1:0-21262 GCA_021397915.2 Tor tambroides
TTTATAAGCTTTAGCTAAGGTACATTTTTCACCTTTTTCAGTTTTATAACATATAGTAAACTTTTGTTACCAAATAGTTTTGTATATTTCTTGTGGGCGTTTGGGCTCAGAAGGAAAAGGTTCATGCATTTTAAAAGCCTGAACTTATAGCTGCCTTTACTCGTCTTGGCAAATGCCTTAAGTCATCTGGAATTTCACCAGACCCTTTCTGTTTTGTAATAATATTTTTGTCATGTATATTGGTCTTTTTCCCATTCTTTTTTTTTTTTTTTCTCCACTAAACCGAGATGTAATATTGATGCCGTTTTTGTGTATTTGGGAGAAGGTGTCTCTTCTGCTTTGTTAAATTTTTTTCCTCATATGAAGTCTTTAACACAAAAGCTTTAACTGACTTTGCTGGTTGGCCTTATGTGCCATATCTTACTCATCACGTGTGTGTAGCCATTGATCTGGCCCTTTTTCATTGGCTATAGATGTTCAAGCTGCCAACATAATGGTAACATATAAAATATCCCACACCAAATGGCTTACATTTAGTTAAACATAAACGCACAAAAAACCTTTTAATGGGTCAGCGATTTGTAATTAATTTGTTGACTCAAATCCTGTGGTGGGGAAGGACTGTACAGGTCTCGTTTGCATATCATTCACGCTTTCGGTGTCATGATTACTGTTAGTATCCGACTAAAATCAGCATGTAGAAAAATTGCTGCTTTGTTGTCATGTGGTTAAACCATATAGAGAAGGAAGTGTGGGGATTCTGTAAGTACAGTCATGTTACAAGTAGCATGAATGAATGAAAGTTTGGATTCTCTCAGTGTTTCTAGATAGGGATGTGCAAAATGACTTGTATTCAGAATCAACCAATTTAGGGCCAGATTTACTAACAGCTTGCACCAGCGCAAACTCTCTTTTGGTGTTAAAAACTACGGTCAGGATTTACTAAAGACACAGTGAAAAATGCATGTGCATGGTTATTTTATGCATTTGTGGGCATTTCCCTTTCAGACACAAAATTAACGGGAAGAGAATTTAAAGTTTGCAGTAGTCAGTTTACCAACATGTAACACCCAAAAAAGCATGTCGTAACCTATTTTGCCCTTGTCATGCCTGTGATATTTGCTAATTTGCGCTGCTCTTGGTAGATTGCGTTGGTCATTGGAAATGATGTGGCTGCGTTTGTATACATTATTTGCACATTGTCAGTAGATCACCCACAAAACTTTCCACTCCTGTCAGCGCTTTTATGGTATCTACCCTAGTAAATCTGGCTCTTAACGGGTTGCCTGACCAGCTAGTCGACTAATCAGTCTTATAGTTAGTTAACAGTTTTTAACTAAACATGGCATCTTAAAAACAACACTTGTACTGGGATGCTCAAATGGATGTTTGAATGTGTATGGTTGTACTAAAAATCTAGATAATCTAGTCAACCTCACTAACTGACTAGCTTGTTTTTGGACCCATCCCTGCTTGTAGTCAACTAGCTGAATGGAAAGAACCGGAAAAAGCACTTGTTATGTAGATTACAGGAAATGGAATCTTATCCTGCCTTTCATATATTTTGATCTATGAAACTGCAGAAGCCTTCGTGAGCATCGCTGCTGCATAAAAATGTGCCCTTTTAAATTGATGTCACATGCAATTTTTTTTGGTTTAAAATGTTTAGTACCAGATGTTCACTTCTGTAATAGCTGTAGTCTAAAGCAAACTAAAAATGAGGCCTTAAACCACTACTGCTTAATAACAGGATCTGTTGGTAAAAAATTACACTACAAATGATGTCCTTTTGTGAAAAGGGCATGATTGTTTGTTTATACCTTTTTTTTCAGTATAATTCACAGAGCAAATTGTCATCTCAATTCTGCTCTTTCTGTGCATCTTTCTTTCTTTTGTTGTACTTTTCCCCCCGACCCAACTCTGTATGCATCGTCTGATCAGAGAGAAAGAGACACTTGTGAAATAGCACGCTCTGGAATTTCCTTTTAATCAGTATGGACTGCATTTTGTTACTGTTTGCGATTTATATAGGAACGGCAGAAGTAGTTCCTCAGTGGTTTTGGTTCTTTTAATTTATCAGTTTCTACCATGGCTAATATTAATATATGAGTCTAAATGTTATATTGATTATTTTATATAACATTATTGTATTACAGTATGAAATATTCTTTTAATGGTTATGCTAATATTTCTAAAAATTTCTTCCATGATTGAGGGAAAGTTACTATGAAACTTGTTTTGTATATCATTATTTTTTAAGTAGTCGGGCCTTGTTTGGTCTGCATTAGAAGCTGTCGCTTTGGAAGAAATAAAAGCCAAAACCCAGTAATTCTTGCAAAGCCATTAACTAGTATCTACTGTGAGCAATTCCTCAATCAGGGAAGAATATTAAAGCATACCTTGTGCAAGTGCCGAAATGGAAACTGCCAAATCTAAAGGTCAAATTGTGAAGGTCACGCCTAACTTTTCCACTTTTGTTTTCAGTGTTATTTTCCTCTTGTATCCAGTTGTCTTCCAGTGTGTTCGAATCCGAGGACCTTAACCATGTTGAGCTTCATCATTTCTATCTATCACATAAGTTAGTTAGTTTGCCGGTCATCTGTGCCACTGTGCTTACATTGAACAGAAACTAGTGTGTTAGATCACTGTTATCTTTGTCGGTTTTGTCTGTAGAAAAAAAAAAAAAGATGAGAATTGGTGTCTGTTTTCTCAACCGTTTCAATGGATTGTTTTACATTTTGGAAGTTACCAGCCTTTGCCAAATGGCTACCAGCTGTTCTGGTTTTGAGTGCATGCTCTCTAGCAGATTTGAACTGTATTGGTGCTGTCTAACTCCTAAAGGGCCAGTGTATCTGTTGCTTTTGGAATGGATCACTAAACACTGTAATAGATTCAAAAAGTGTCACGTTCATTTGTTTTTGTCTTTATGGTGCCAAATAGATTGCATAATACACACCCATCAAGGACGTGTGGTACGGAGATTGTGGTACTGCCCTATGACTATTGTGTGCGTAAAGGGATAGTTCAGGCAAAATTGGCAATTCTGTCATTATTTGTTCACCCTCATGTCATTCCAAAACTATGATTTTTGTTTTTCTATGGAATACAATGGAATATATTTTAATGAATGTTTTTGCAATACAATGAAAGTCAGTGGGATCTGAAAAATGCTGGACCACATTGACTTTTATTGTATGGACTAAATAATAAATGAATATAAACTGTATACATATAAAGTAAACACATACACGCACTAGCTGTCAAAAATTTTGAAAAATGAGCATGATAATGTTTTTGAAAGAAGTCTTTTATGTCCACCATGGCTGCATTTTTATATTAAAAATACAATAATAATAGTAATATTGTGAAATGTTACAAAAGAACTGTTTTCTATGTGAATATATTTTAAAATGCAATTTATTTCTTTGAGCAGCCTTTACTCTAGTCCTAAGTGTCACATGATCCTTCAGAAATCATTCTGTTAATTATTTGGTCCTCAATTATGGATAATGGTTCTTATTATTATCATGTTTTTTTTTTTTTTTGTGGAAACCATGGTTCATTTTTTTCAGTATTTAGCGTTTATTTCAAATTAAACTATTTTGTAATTATAAATATGTGTACTGTCACTTTTGATATATTGATACATATTAAAATGATTTCTGAAGGATCATGTGACACTGAGGACTGCAGTATTGGCCGCTGAAAATTCAGTTTTGCCATCATAGAAATAAATTAAATTTTCAAATATAATAAAATGGAAAACACTTGTTTTAAATTGCAAAAACATTTCACAGTATTACTATTTCTACTGTATTTTTGATCAAATAAATGCAAACTTGGTGAACATAAAAGACTACATAAATACATTAAAACATTTTCAACCTAGTTCTGAATACAAGCTGATCATATAGTAAGTAGTAAGATGCTAAAAATAACAGTTAATGTTGCTTCATGCAAACAATAAAATTTGTATATGGTTCATAGTGTAAATAACCTCATACTAGAAAAAGTGTTTCCTAGAGAACCATGGGGGAATCCCCAGTTTAGTCATGCAGCTCTGCAGAGTAGCAGTGCAGGAGTAGTAGCAGTATGGTGATATACCATTCCGAACATACCCACTGTTCCACTGTTTACCACTCTCACTGGTCAGAATATAAATTAAGATGCAAGTCTTTACAGTATAGGGAAGTGGATTGACTTACATTGTGGTGTGCCAACAACAAATTGCACCTCAACACCACTCTTGAAGACTCTTGAAATGATAATTGATCTGAACAAGCAACACTGTTCATGCTGTACTGGTTATGAGGGATTCTGCAGTTATTATGGTGGAATCCCATATGTGACCCTGGACCACAAAACCAGTCTTATGTTGCACGGGTATATTTGTAGCAATAGCCAAAAATACATTGTATGGGTCAAAATTATAGATTTTTCTTTTATGCCAAAAATCATTAGGATAGTAAGTAAAGATCATGTTCCGTTAAGATATTTTGTAAATTTCCTTCCGTAGATATATCAAAACTTAATTTTTGCTTAGTAATATGCATTGCTAAGAACTGGTGATTAAAGGTGATTTTCTCAGTATTTTGACTTTTTTGCACCCTCAGATTCCAGATTTTCAAATAGTTGTATCTCTGCCAAATATTATCCTAACAAACCATACATCAAAGGAAAGCTTATTTATTCAGCTTTCAGATGATGTATCAATCTCAATTTTGAAAAACTGACCCTTAAGACTGGTTTTGTGATCATCCAGAGTCACATATATTCTTTTCCAAACATCTACAAACACTAACCACACTGTAAGAAAAAAACGTCAATATACAGTGCAATATACCGTAATATTTAAAGGAATTTTTCCGTTTTTGTTTTTTACAGGAATTTTTCCGTATTTTTGAATTACGCTTTGCATTGTGGGAGGGAGAACTTCGGTCGCTTATCGGCGCGAAAACAGTGCAAGAACAGGCGCCATTACTCACGGAGATCTTCTCGGTCAAAGTTTCATTTTAAAGTCGGCTTTCGACTTTCGACTTTAAAACTACACTTTCTACACTTCCGTGGTAAAGTATAGACTATGTTGTTAAATGTCACATAAACTGTTGATGTAACATTAATTTAGTTCTGGTACTTCTGGCTTGTTTGGCAAATGAATGTCGGAGCTGTCACATTCAACATTTTCTACTTATCTTCACACATCTTACTTACGGGGGTTACTCTTTTAAATGTTTATTAACTTTTTATTGTTGTTTATGCGGTGTATTTATATTTAGTGCTGATCATATCGTTTCGAGCATCCGTCATTACTGAAGAGAAGCGCAGTACGTTACTAATGTACTGTGTGTAGATTAACAGTTTAATGCCTTCAACAAAAGTTAGAAGAAAGGTCGAGAAAAGGAGAGACCATTTAACTTGCATCTTTCTTAATTTAAAAGAGATGAAGATACAACTAACAGTTAAGTGAAGATCTGGCATCGCGAATTCTTCAAGGATAACACTATCACATTTTCTGCCAAATGAGGTAAGCTTAGACCTTTTATTGTCTTGTATTACACACTTTCGCACTGTAATGGACAAGTGCATACAACATTATGCCAAAATTACCGTTGTTGGCGAGTGACCTCGTAAACAACACAGTCTGAAATGAGTTAAAAAGTCTTAACTGACCGTAAAGACTGGATTAGGTCGGATGTGTGTCAGATATGCGTCATGTTTTAAAGGGACAGCAGTTCATGACATTCATAGTGTTTCTTTTGTTTTCTTTCTAATGACAGGACGTAATTGCTGATGTACTGTGAATCTCAAGCACACCTGCATTCTTATCATGGGTTTGTATTCTGTTTTATTAGCAGTTTTTATTTAACATTAGTGTTCAATATTGAAAAGAAAATAGTCATTGGGTCATTTATTCTGTTGACTTTTACAACAATGTGAAGTTGGTTACTGAACACACCTTCAAAGGTGTGTTCAACACTGCTTGTTGTTATGTACTTGGTAATTTTGTAATGCCGTTTTGGTTAAAGGTGATGGGCAGTTCAAGATTGCTGTTGTTCAAGAAGTTAATGACCACATCTCCTACTAAGAGTGCACAAACACTTGGAGCCCTGCGTCTCACATCATGTTTGCTCTTAATTCAAATTGTATAGTTTTCTTGGTTTCACATTGAAATGTCAAGCATGAGTGCACAGATCTTTGTTCCATATTTTCAAATGCTCTACAAGAAAGCGTTGTTGCAGAACCATGCCAGTCGAAGTTTAACACTAAGGTAATTTAGCATGAATTACAGGTTAGTAACCTAACTTAAAGAGATAGTTCACCAAAAATATATTATATGAAAATTCTCTTAATTACTCACCATCATGTTGTTCCAAACCTGTAAGACTTTCATTAATTTTTGGAACACAAATGAAGAGCATTTTAATGAAATCTGAGTGTGTTCTGTCCCTCTGTTGACAGCCTGCAACTACCACTTTCAAGACCCAGAGAGGTATAAAGACATCATTAAAGTATGTGACTCCAGTGGCCTAACATCAATTTTAAGAAGCAACATGAGTGCTTTCTGTTCACAAAACATCTTCACTTCAGCATAGATCATAGAGATCATGCACGTTCACGAGAGAACCACAGTGCTTGCATGTTGTGTTGTCACCATTTTTAAAAAGGCACCAATGTGAGCACAATTGCAAAAACAACAACAACAAAAAAAAACAGGACCTTTAATACATGAGGCTTGCATACGGTGTCCCTTTTCCTCTGCTTGTAACAAGTGTAGTGCTTCTGGGATGGGTTGTTAGAACATCTGCTCTCATGTCAACTCAACATGTATGCATTGTGAATGTGTCTGAGATCTACATATTGTGAGAAAAAATACATAATTTATTTTATTTTGTTTTCTTATACACAAATAATTTGCATCACTTCAAATATCTGTTGTCAAGCCACTGGAGTCACATACTTTTTTGATGTCTTTATACCTTTCTGGACCTTGAAAGTGGTAGTTACGTAGGCTATCAATAGAGGGACAGAAAGCACCCAGATTTCATTAAAAATGCTCTTCATTTGTGTTCTGAAGATGAATGACAGTCTTATGGGTTTAGAATGGTATGATGAGTAATTGATGACAGAATTCACATTTTTGTGTGAACTATCCCTCTAAACAATATTGTGTTCTCTTATAGGAAAAAATGTTTTGAATCTTGACTGTTTCACAGTTTGTGAAGTTTAAATTTTGTGACCACTGTTTGGTGCAACACCAGTATTGTACGAGTGCTCATGTTTTCTTTTTCTAATTCTGTCTGTTACTGTTTAAAGCTAAACTGTTTTCCTCAATACAGACGTTTTTCAGTGTTTGACACATTGTTAAATGAATTGATTTGATTGAGTAATTGATTGATGAAATCGTTTTGTCCTAACCAATTTAAGGCAAACAAAAGCCATTGAAAGCACTTTAAAGAATGTTTACATGTAAAAATAAAACATGTTCAATTCATATATTGTGCTGGATTTATTTGCTTTGTTTTTTTCATATATATAGATGCACCATTAAAACAGAAAGTCCTGTTTTTTTTTTGTTTTGTTTTTTACTGTGGACAGACTGTCAATTAACAGTAATTTTTGTTTTTTAATTACGGTACAAAGTCCAGGTAATGAGCTGCCAGTATTTTTTTCTTACAGTGCAGAGGGAAAGAAACATCAAACTGACAGCTTAAAACACATACAATCAAGCCCATGTTTTAAAGTCAGTAAGACCATTGTGTGCTAAATGATACCTCATGAAAAGCAAAGCCTACAGAATGTATTTTTTTCCATTATAGACTGATGACATCTATGCTGGCCACCAGGGGTAGAAATGAGATGGTGTTTCTCATATTCACTTTGAAGTGAGTTTGCCCTGAATTACAATGACAGACACCTGTCACTTGTACATGCTCCAAGAGCCAAACATTTCCCCCACTGCTTGGTATCCACTAGCTCAAGGCCCAGGTTTATTTTTAGATCATATGGGGTTGTTGAGGTGTAACTTGAAACTTTCTTCTGTTGCCGTTTCTGAGTGTATGAGTCTTCGACCATGTTAATCTGATAGGGCTCTAAATTTAATCCTGAGGCCAGGATTGTGTGTGTTTGTGCACTGAGAGTGTGCAGGCCTATATGAGAGTAAATGTGGTGTTTAACTATGAAAGCCCTCCAAATTGAAGTTCTTGATTAATGCTTTTTAAAAAAGATTACCTAATATTGTCTCACTAGTGTTTCTTAATTCTAAAATAATTTATATATATATATATATATATATATATATATATAATACAATGAAGATTATTTCAGCTGTTTTGTGCATACAATGAAAGAAAATAAGGTCCAAAATATTAGACTCATGAAGTAAATTAACAACAAAACAATATTATACACTATTTTAGTCAACATTTGTAAGACATTGTTTTACTTCAAGCCCCACAAATTAATTCACAAATGAAAGCTGTTCATTACTATACATTATGTATATTCAGGTAATTTTTGTATGAATTGCACTCCTATTTGTTTTGAACAGTATCCGTACCCGTTATTGAATATTTTATTATAGGATTAATATTAATTTGTTATATTGACGTTTCTCATAAAGTTCTTGGAGCGTCCAATCACATAAACTAATTAATATTCATACCTCAAGTTACCTCTCAGCAAATCAGATTACTTGGCAAGGCAATCTAATTAATATTCCGCTTAAGGATTAGTGAATATGCTTTTGGCATTAGAAGAGCAGACGCTCGCAAAATGCGAGCACTGGTGACATTTAGTTACTAGAACACTTTCATGGACACACATTATCCAAACGTTCCTAAAGAGAAGTAGGCTACTATCGCTTCTTCGGAAGTAACTTCGTTCATAAGGAACCCGGCTTTCAGAAAGACTTCTATTCTTTGTCATCGTATTTTTGTTCTGGACTTTTTTTTGCTGTTTGTTTGTTTGTTTTTTCAAAGTCATGTTTATTATTCAGTTTACTTTGTTTTTCCATTGCTTTGGGATGTAATAAGGAAGCCGTTTTTGACAAACCTTTGGGATGTATCTTCCTTTTTAAATGCTGTGATTTAGCCTAAACTTTGCGGTTGTAAACAAACATTTCGAACAGCTTTTCGGTTTTTTGTGATTTATTTTTGTGTGAAATGCCCACACTGTTGCTTTTCTAACCGGTGCGCCAAAGCTTTTCTTGGAGCTGGAGCTGTTTATAGCATCACTATCACGTAACGTCGCATTTGGATGCACATGTGTTTTTTACATCATAGACAGTAAGCGGCACTTGAACCCTGCGATGCATAAGTTCTGCCTCACCTTTCTGCTCGTACTGCGCGGGATCATCAGCTGTGTCTGTTCCAGAGATGAACCGCAGCACCCTGGACTGTATAAAGAGACGACTGTGACCTCAACAGGCACGTGTGCACGATCAAATATAAAAAAGATAAAAATGTTAATATTCGCTAAACCTCAGAATGCTTACTGCGCATTTTAAAGATCCATGAAATCTGCAGTGAAATGCATTGCACGTAACCTTGCAAATGTTTATTGGATTACTTAACTCTTCTGTCCGTTTTTCATCACAGATCCATGTCTGCAAGTGAGCCCTCCATGTATGACAGAGGCTGACCGCTTCAGCCTGGAGGCTCTTCAGCACATCCACAGAGAGATGGATGATGATCAGGATGGAGGCATTGAGGTGGAGGAGAGTGTCGAGGTAATCAGCATTCACAGATGTTCACAAGAACACAATCACAAGTCAGAAGTTTCCTCACACCCTAATGCGAATCCTGCAGGGTTTCCACACCTCCTGGCCAATGAATTTTCATGAAATTCGCAGTCAAATAGATAAGAAATATCAGTTACACAGCTGATTAAATAGTTTATCAACTGTTCATAATTATAATCTTTTTTTTAAGAATAACTAAAAATTTATAGAATTTTCAGTTTCTTTTTAAAGTCTTGAAACCAGGGCTGCACATCTGCATATTTAATAATAATAATAAAAAAAAAAACTAAAATTGTGACTTGGCTTAGTGTGATTATCACGAAGGCTGCAATTTAACAAACAATATTTATGTGCTGCATGTTTCAAAGTGAAGCATAATTTTCATTATATTGTTTTTCTTAAATATTTAAATTGTTTTACAGTTAAATATTACAAGAATAATATTTCTTATTTTGGTTTTTATATTTAATAGTAGTAGTAGTTATAATAATTCTTCTTCTTTTTTATCATTATTATTATTTATTATTAGTAGTATATAGCCAAAATGATATATAATCACAAAATTTCGTCCAAATTGTGCAGCCCTGCAAACAAACACCGCAGACCTGGAATTTTGCTGTGAAACATACAATATAGACATTTCGACTGCATCTAAAATGTAAACATTAGAAATCCATATAATATATATATATATATATATATATACATACATATATATAGAGAGAGAGAGATCATTTTGAGCCTCTAATCTCACCCTTATCCTAAACAAACAACTTCTCAACAGCTAAAAATGTAATAGCCAGTTTTTAAAATCTCAATTTTATTAAAAAAAATCAGGTAGGACTCTTGAATCATCTTGGAGACGTTACCACGGTTCTTCTGGATTTAGTCTGTCTCAGTTTGTTCTGTTTCTTCATGTCTTTCCAGACAGACTGGATGATGGTGAGATCAGATCTCTGTGTGGAGCACTGGCTGTTGTCAGACTCCTTGTGAAACAAAAATCTTACTGGATTATTACAATTAATGGCAAAAATAATGTTTGTAAATGTAAACTGTCATTTCCTACTGACACACTACAGCAAAAGATAGAAATAACTGACTTCAAACCATTTTTGTTGGTGAAAATACTAGTGTCCTAAGACTTTTGCACAGTAGTGTGTGTGTGTGTGTGTGTGTGTGTGTATATATATATATACACATTCCATATCATGCAGCCCTACTTGAATGTATTAGTCTGAGGATGTGAAACTTCTAAACTCACATTCAGACTAGCAAGCTCAGCTTTAACATTGGTATGTTTGTGGAAGAGCTGAAGTGTTATGCCAAAGCACCCTTAAGTTTCTCTCCTGAGCCTGTTGGTCAATTTAGAAACACGTTTCCATCCAGCACCTAAGACAAACTGTTCAGGCTTGGCTCTAGGAGAACACAGCAGAGGGGGATGAGTTTCTGAGTAATGTCATGAAGTACGTCCGAGTCTCTGGTATTGGGTTACTTTTCCTTGTTGCTTTAGGTAGATCGAAGCAGCGAAGATGCCTGAAATCACGTGGTGCATCTGATTACAGCAGAGACAGATACCAAAACACATTCGCAGACACTTGAGCTCTTTTGATCTTGAATGTTTACTCAACTGTTGTTTTAAGTGGGTGTCACTGCATTTGTATGGTTTGTGTAGGGTGGTTTCTGAGGTTAATTTACTCTTGCGTCAATTACTCTTGCGTCTATATCTCTTCTTTGTTTCTTACTGTAGTTCATCATTGAAGATATGCAGCAGCAACAACAGGCAAATAAGCACAGTAAACTCCACAATGAGGACCAGCATATCACTTTGGAGGAGCTTTGGAAGGGCTGGAAATCTTCTGAGGGTAAGATGTGCTCCATGATTGAGTCTTGCTTGTTTTCAATGTAAAATAGTCACCTCCTTCCCCTCTTTTGGCTTTTTCACTGCTTTCTTTCACTGTCAGTTCATAACTGGACTCAGGAGGATGTCTTGAGGTGGCTAAGAGAGTTTGTTGAGTTGCCTCAGTATGAAAAGGGCTTCAAAGAGCTGCGTGTCAATGGGAACACATTGCCCAGGTGAGACAAATCAAGACTGAACCAAAATCAAAATTCAGCCTGGAATCATTTTAAATTTGTTTGTCTAAAGTTTTGGCAAGTGCCCTATCAGCTTGATTTCATTAGTGTTCATTCATAGGTATTTGTACCTAACATTTACACAAACATTTTTGTATGTTTGGATATATATTGAAACATATACAGATGTTTCATCAGCATCTAAAATGTAAATGCACAGCTTTAGAAATGTAAAAATCCTTATATACTATTTATATTATAAATATAAATCACATATATACATAATTTTACCTGATAATCCTGCCTCTACCCTAAATCAAACCAATTCTCAATTAATAGGCATATCAGTTTACAGTGCTAATCATTTTTGTTACTATATACTACTTTTTCAACATTTTTTTCAGTATTCTTTGATGAATATGAATTTCAAAAGAACAGTATTTATTTAAAATAGAGATATTTTGTAACATTTTATTTTCCACTTTTATTGATTTAATACATAATTGTTGAATAGAATTAATTTATTTAAAAACTAATTTTACTGACTCCAAACATTTGAATGGTAATGTATTTAGTTAATCTAATTGATTAAGTGACATTGCTAATAGTTTTTGCTTTGTATTTACAGGATTGCTTCCAATGAGCCATCATTTATGAGCACATATCTGAAGATCCAGGACCAGCAACACAAACAAAAACTTAAGCTCAAAGCCCTGGATGTAGTGCTGTTTGGCCCACCTACACGTATGTATACACTTTATATATACTCTGAGAGTGTAAAATATATTCAGCAGATATCCAGTCAGCATGCAAAATAAACACACAGTCATCACATAATGTTTCATTGGCTGTCTGACTAATATCCCCATGTACCTTTGCTCCAGGACCCCCACACAACTGGATGAAAGACCTGGTTCTGATAGTGTCAGTAGTAATGGGGATTGGTGGATGCTGGTTTGCACAAGTACAGAATAAAGCATCTAAGATACATATTTCAAAGATGATGAAGGACCTGGAAAGCTTGCAAAGAGCTGAACAAAGCCTCAGAGACTTACAGGAGCAGTGAGTACATCTTCTAGTTTTCTGAACATCACATTCAGCATGAATTTAAATAATTCACCAAAATAAATAAACTTCTTTGATTTGCACTTGATTCAACAAGTCACAGTTCATAATTTTTCATAATTCAGTAATACAATAGTAGTTTTACTGGTCTTATATTCTTCTTTAAAAAACATTTAAAAAAAAATATTACCAACCCCAAACTTTTGATCAGTAGTGTATTTATCGTATGTAAAATTTATAATTAGCTTTTAAACTAGTTCATTTAACTCATAAGGAATCAATTCACTAAAATTAGACTTTCCAACACAACATACAAGAGAGAGACTGACATTGGAGAGCGTTTTTCATGATAACAAATGCTGCATTTTGTACGTCTTTGAAAGGTTGGAAAAGGCCCAGGAAGAGAAGCGCACAGTGGCGGTGGAGAAGAAGAATCTAGAGGAAAAGATGAGGGACGAGATTCAGGGTGCTCAGGAAGAGGCCAACCGTCTGCACAAACTCCGAGATGGAGCAGTGGGTGAACTCACTCGTCTTCGTTATGCAGAAGAAGAGCTTGAACAGGTAAGGATCAGCCTTTCTCAGTGTTCAACATCTCCTAACAAGACTCCACTACACCCCATAGTTCTCTGGGCTCCTTTTACAGGTGCGTGGTGCATTGAAGAGGGCCGAGAAAGACATGCAGTGCCTCTGGTCAGTTCCTGAATCTTTGCAGCTGTGGCTACAGCTCACCCATGAGGTAGAGGTCCAGTACTACAATGTCAAGAAGCAAAGTGCAGAACAACAATTAGTCACGGCTAAAGATGAGGTATTTTAGAGACGAATGAGTCTCAAATGTTTTATCATGTGTGGAATCAAATACAGCTTGAATCATATTTTCAGGTTTCAATTGTTTAGCCTTTTGAGTTAAAGCAATTGTTTACCCCAAAAATGAAAATTTGCTGAAAATGTACCCACCCATATGCCATCCAAGAGTTTGTTTCTTCATCAGAACAAATTTAGAGAAATTTAACATTACATCACTTGAGTTCAAACAACTGATAAAAGCATCACAAGTAATCCACATGACTTCAGTCCATCAGTTAACATCCTGTGAAGTTTGTAATAAACAAATCCGTCATTAACATGTTTTTAACTTAAAACTGTTACTTCCAGGCTAAAATACAAGCACTCTATCTATAATGTTGGTTCCTCCAGTGAAAAAGTTATCTTGTCTGATTCAGGAGAGAAATAATCACAGATCAAGCACCGTTTACAAGCGAAAACAGTCCAATACAGTTCTAAACAAAACATGCAGTGGATTTTGATGTGAGAAGACAACAGGGGATGGACTTTGTCACTGGAGAAAGCATTAGTATTGGTTTAAAGTTAAAACACCTTAATGATGGATTTGTTTCTTACAAAATCATAGCTTTTTGCTTCACGAGTCATTGACAGACTGGAGTCATGTTGTGGATTATTGTGACGTTTTTATCCGTTATTTGAGCTCTCATTCTTACGACAGTCATTTACTGCAGAGGATCCATTGGTGAGCAAGTGATGTAATGTTACATTTCTCCAAATCTGTTCAGATTAAGAAACAAACTCATCTACGTCATCTTGGATGGCCTAAGGTTATTAGTAAATTCTAAGCAGTTTTTCATTTTTGGGTGAACTATTGCCTCAGTGTTTAGAATCTATAATTATTCATTTGTATTTTTACACAGGCTGAGAAGATCAAGAAAAAAAGGAGTTCTGTGTTGGGTACACTGCATGTTGCACATAGCTCCTCATTGGATCAAGTGGATCAGAGAATTCTGGAGGCCAAGTAAATTGTTTATTCTCATCTCAAACTTAAGATATCTAAATAAATAATGCAAGGAAAAGTCTTTCATAAAATTCTTCAATATGGGTCCAAATTTCAAGGAAATGTTTGAATCATGATTACACTTACTATGGGCTTAAAGTGACCTGGATATGTATTGTTAAAGGAATGCACTAGCAGAGGTGATTGCTTGTCTACGGGAGCGTCTGCACCGGTGGCAGCAGATTGAGAGCTTGTGTGGTTTTCCTGTGATGAAAAATGCAGGCCTACCCAGTCTCAATGCTACACTTTACCCAGACCCCAATTGGATGCTAATGCCCCGGTCTGCAATGCAATCCTATCAAGTGCCTGTTTCGGTGGAGGACATGGAGGAAGAAATGCCACAAATTATACCACAGATTCCTGGTTGGTACTTGGGTTTTTTCTTTCTTCTGTTTTTATATACATTAAACAAAGTGAGATTAATATGTCAGCCAATTGGATATGCACAAACTATGCAAACCCCTTCTAATGCACAACATGGGTCTAAAATGACCCGTATTAATTTCCTGTTATTTCATGCTTCGCTAGGCATTTGTTATATTTGTTATATCTTTTGAAATCAGTTTATTTCAGCTTTTAATATTCCCTGATCTATGAATTCCATGATTCATGAATATTCAAAATATCTTTTTTCAATGACCACCATTAATATTTTATTTTTTGCTAGGTTTTGTGTTACTACATAAAGTTTAGACACATGGGTCAAAAATGACCCATCTATGCAAGTGTGATAAAACAAAAGAATAAAGACATTTTTTAAAATAATTGTTTTAGCAGTTATTTAGACCAACACATTTAACACTTGCATATGTTTATTTGCCACTTTGTCACACATAACATACACATATCACTGTCAACCGATAATACTGAAATTGAACTGTATGTAGTGCAACTGTAGTGAATTGTAGTGGATGTGACTGAATAAAAGAAAAAGAAGTGAAGTTGGAGGCCAGGAATGGTCAGCGTCAGTCCTGGAGAGCCACAGTCCTGCAGAAATTTGCTTCAACCTTGATAAAAACCCACCTTGCTGTAGCTTTCTGGTAACTATTAGACCTTGATTAGCTTGTTCAGGTGTGTTTGATTAGAGTTGGAACTGAACTCTGCAGGACTGTGGCTCTTCAGGACCGATGTTGGCCACCCCTGGTGTAGGCATTGAGGGTGTATAACATCCAGCACATTGCACCACAGCACCATGGGCCACCTCCATGTTCTCCGCTTACACGAGTAGATGCGAACCATTTTTACTCAATCTATTGGACTGGGTCTGAGTTTCCTATTAGAGGACTCATCAGAGAAGTCTTCAGTGTCATCACAGAGTCATCTTCATCTAGGAGAGCTGGATGTACACCCATAACTCCAGACTGACCCTGTGGCACATGGTCTAGGTCATTAGCATCAGATATTTCAGACTCATAATCAGAACTAAGAATTGCCTGATCTTCCTTGTCCTGTTCTTCATGCAGCATCTCTACAACCATGTCAGCCTTTAATCTAGAATGATTGAGACCAGCCATACTAAAACTCTGGATAAAGAAAATCGAAAGCACAAGAATATTTTCAAATGCACATCAAACAGTTGTTCAAGTATGTACTTGGTGGAGTGGAAACAGTGTTAAAGCCAATCAGTAGATATGGGGATAGTTAGAAGGCCATGATGATGGTCAGAGGGCAATGGGCAAATTTGGCCAGGATGCTGAGGGTCACACCTCTACTTATATACTTATAATATATCGTCACTGTGAGACAGAAACCTTGTATGTGCAAAACTGTTACTTTTCAGGAACACTGACAGACATGAAGGGTGACTAATAGCATTGATTTATGACAAAAAATAAAAAATGAGAAACTATGGGGATATAAGGTTTTCACCTGACAGCAACGATATATACTTGTATAATAATGTTCTTATTCAACTTTTAATTCGTTGACCTAGCTAACATTAGCTAGCTAGAACAGAGTATGTCAACAACAAGCTAGCTAATAGTATTGGACATGTTTCTCTTTCTCACTAATAATGAATTTCAAGGTCAAGGTAACCTCAGCCTAACATTCCAATATTATGTCTAGTTATCTTTCACAATATATCAAATATTTTCTGTGGTAATAAATTATAAAATAAGACTTACATGCATCAAATATACAAAAGCAGCCATGTTGAGCTGTGAAATGTGGGGCAGGTGAATAGTTTTCTGCAGTAAATATGTTCCTACTTACAAAAATATAGCAAATATCAAAGGTTTCTATATGGGTCATTTGTGACCCATGTGTGTAAAATTGATGTAGAAATACAAAAACTGTATTTGTTTGTAAAGTAAAAAAAAACAAAAAAAAAAACGGAAAATAAACATAATGATTTGTGGAAATCAAAAACAGGATATTTCATGAATACCTGAAACAATAAATGACAAAATGCATTTCTTTCAGAGATTCATCAAAGAAACACTCAGCCATGATTGAAGTAACATAGGAAATGAATACGGATCATTTTAGACCCATATGTGTAAAATTGATGTAGAAATACAAAAAAATGTGTTTGTTTATAAAGTCAAAAAGGTAAAATAAACATAATTATTTGTGGAAATCAAAAACAAGATATTTAATGAATACCTGAAATAAATCAAAGATTGAGCAAAGAAACATTCAACCATGATTGAAATATCATAGGAAATGAATACGGGTCATTTTAGACCCATGTTGTGCATTAGAGGGGTAGTGATACAAAAATGATTTTTATTAAAAAAGTAATAAAGGAAAAATGAAAATAAGGATTTGTGATGGTCAAAAACAAGTTAACTGAGGAATTCCTGGAATATTGAATGATGAAATTAATTTCTTACAAAGACACAGAAAAAATAAACTCAGTCGGGTCGCTTTAGACCCATGTTGTGCATCAAATGGTTAATATCAATCAGGACATTTTATTGCAACACATTACAGCACTTTTAAAGGAATAGTTCACCCAAAAATGAAAATTCTGTCATTAATTACTCACCCTCAAGTTGAACCACTGATGTCACATGGACTATTTTAATGATGTCCTTACTACCTTACTGGGCCTTGAATGTGTCAGTTGTATTGCTGTCTATGCAGTGTCAAAAGGCTCTCAGATTTAATCAAAAATATCTTAATTTGTGTTCCGAAGATGAACGAAGGTCTTACGGGTTTGGAACGACATGACAGTGAGTAATTAATAACATGATTTTCATTTTTGGGTGAACCATCCCTTTTAAGTAATTTCAGCACTAGATTACTCCATGTTAGATTATTGAAACAAGCATTAATTATTCATATATTTTACTTTTCAGTCACAGTTGCACCTCTGAAATGTTCTCCACGGTCTCTGGTTCGCTCTCGCCGATCTGGGCACATTGTGCCATCACCTGTCATCGTATCACCTGACCCAGACCTCCTCATTCCCATACGAACTCCACTACGCCGATATGGAGATGATGAAGAAGAGCATATCAAATTCTCCCCTCTTGTGAAACAGTATGTCAGCCAGGCATTTTGTCCTTTGATTTTGCACTGCATAGAAAAGAGCAGGTCAGAGATACTTAAAAATACTGGTGACACGAAGGTTCAATTAATTAATATTAGCTAATGCATTAGGCATCATGAACTAATAATAAACAACAATTTTTATAGCATTTGTCAATCCAGGTTAAGGTAACACTTTAGTATAGAGACCAATTCTCACTATTAGTTGCTTATTAGCATGCCTATTATTAACATATTTTTTAGTATAAAGCACATATTCTGCATGACCATATTCTACATCCCTATTCCTACCCAAAACTTAACAACTACCTTAATAACTATTAATAAGCAGCAAATTAGGAGTTTATTGAGGCAAAAGTCATAGTTAATGGTCTGTTAACAGCGATAATTGGACCTTAAAATAAAGTGAGTATCTTTTCTGGGTGAACATTTGCTGAGTGTCCCTCTCTCTGACAGGGAGTCTATGGAAACATCTTCAGATACAGATTCTATCGGGTCCTCCAGCAGCAGAATGTACAGCACCCTTGATGTCCCGCCTCGGAGAAAATATATTTTCTCTGATAAAATGGCTCAAAAGGTCTCCCTGGGCGAACAAGATGACAGTCCCTCACGCAAAATCTTGGAGGAGATGGACGAGTCTTTGATAGCGAACACCTCAAGGAAAGTTTCGCGAGATGAACTGGACATTAATACTCAATCAAGAAAGACATCTAGAGATGAACTAGAGGACCTTCCTAAACAATTGAGCAGAGGAGAAACTGAGACTAATGTTGATTCAAGGAAATTACCCAGGGATCTACCTTTCGATTCTACAATGAGGTGCTACTCTACAGAAAAGATGTCTCCAGCAGCATTCAGCATGGATAGTCAGAGACAACGATCACTCAGAGACAGAAAAGATCATATGGACAGCATTTCTAGTGTGGTACCAAAAGCAGAACTTGATAGAGATACCACAAGTGGAACTAGATATTCAGATGCCTTAATGAACACTTCCATTAAACACAAAGAAAACCGGGATTTTCCAACCAATATCCAGCGAGGAAGAGTGTTTAGAGAAAACTCCTTTGATGCCACCTTTGATAGTTCAGCAGAAAGCTCTAAAAAATTTAAGATGTTAGGCAAAACAAATTCATCTAAAGACACCCCTTCACGAATGTTGGCACAAGAGGAATTTGATATGCCCATGGATTTTGAAAAACTAAAAATAAGAGATATTTCCATGGATACTGCTTCAAGGAACATACTGAAAGATGAGTTTGAGAGAAGCAAGTCCTTTAAAGAGAACAGGGATATCCGCATGGAAATTCCCTCAAAAAAAATCTCTCGAGATGAGCAAGAAGTCGCAATGGAGACACAACGAATACAACGCAAGATAGACAGCTCTGTGGAAACTCCCATTGGTAAAATACAGAGAGAGATTGCGGGTCTATCTGTGGAGGCTCCAAGGCGCAAGATACCGCAGGAGGAGTTTCTGGTTGCAAACCCAGGACATTTTGGCCCGCCTGACCTCACCGTTAGTTCCCTGATGCTCAGGAAATCAGCCTCAGACTCGCTCAGCACACTAGTGTATGACGGCATTCTAGAAAAGTCCTATGAAAACCCTCTCACGCCTAGTCCTGGGGCTCTCAGTCACTCGGCTTCAGTGTCTTCCTCTTCCCAAAGCCTTCTCGGAAATGAGGGTCAATCTGCAAATTCGTCTTCTTCAGAATCTGGCGGTAAAGACAAGGGCAAGAAATCTTCAAAGCTCAAGAATATATTCAAAAAGAAAAAGGAAAAGGAAAAAGATAAAGTCTCATAAAGGTCAACAAGAAGTAGGAATTCAGTCACTTTTAAAAGGCCAAAGTCTCTTCTAAAACTGTCTTGGAAAGCTGCTTTGTAAACTATAACATAAGCAAAGCTGAACATGCTGAGAGCCCTTGGATTTTCTTGCAAAAGGTTTTTCTTTGATATGCAGGACCCTTAGCTAAATGGGTGCAATCTTGTGAAACAAAGGAGCAGAACTGCACTTTTCCAAGTGGGATTCATAGACACTGCATTGCGTAAGATTTGAATGAGATATGAATTGCACATTTTTCTTTCTTTATTGTGGATGTGTTCATCATTTGAAATAATTTGAAATGGAAATGAAATGGACATGTGAACTTTTTGCTCTGATGTACTGAGACTTTTGCATATTGTAGCATTGACGAGAAGATCACAACATGCTTGACTTTATTTATTTGATTTACTTGTTTTCACAAAACGTCATTAAAAACTAATTCAGGCAAAAGAAGTCAAAACAAAACCAAATAATTACTAAAGGTTAACTAATATACTGTATTTACTACAGGACAAGTAATAATGTATAAAAATGAGTATATTATTAATAAATGTGTTTTGATTTAATTCCAATTAAGCTTTTATTAATTGCTATTTAATACATATTTATTTATTTACAGATTTATTTACAATTTGAAGCTGGGTAATGATCAATTAAGATTATTATTATTATTTTATTATTTTTTTTTTACAATTTTGCTGTTCTTCTTTATCATTAAAAGTTTAAAAAGTGCAGTTTAATGAAGGAGGATGATATCTGTATTTAATTATATGTTATACTGGGCATCAAACACTTATCAAACACTCGTCAAACAATTATTTTCCAAAATGCAGTTTATAGACTTCATTGACATTTTGACCTCGACCAGATTTTTATGCCCTTTTCCATTCTATATGATCATGAGAAAAAATAAAATATAAATCAGACCGAACCTTTATATTGAAGGAATAGTTCACCCAAAAATGAAAATTTGCTGAATATTTACTCACTCTCTGGTCATCCAAGTAGATGAGTTTGTTTCTTCATTGGAACAGATTTGGAGAAATTTAGCATTACATCACTTGCTCACCAATGGATCTTCTGCTGTGAAGTATTTATAAGAAACAAATCCATCAAGACATTTGTGACCATGGACCACAAAACCAGTCATAAGTGTCAATTTTTCAAAATTGAGTTTTATACATCATCTGAAAGCTGAATAAATAAGCTTTCCATTGATGTATGG
>JAFVLL020026802.1:0-16477 GCA_021397915.2 Tor tambroides
GAGAAATACTGAGAGAAATCTCAGCTTCCCTCTTATCAGGAGACCACTTAGACAGGAGAGCTGCAGCACTGCATCCTAACCTGTTCAATCGCAGAGAAAAAATGCGATTCTGTCAAACAGGGCCTCTGAAAGCGTGTGGATCTCATAGTAAGGAAGGGGGAGTCTCTTTGTGTCGTATAAGTTATGTATTTGCGAGCAGGTGTTTGCCACTTGTAGTAGTAGTAGTAGTACAGGAAAAGCTGGTCATTACCTTAGTATAAAGCGCAAGTCCCAGTGATGGCAGTCGTGAATTAATGTTAAACCCCACCCGATATATACGTATGCTCAAGTTGGTCCCTTCCGAAAACACTCTGTGCACATTGCGGTGTCACAATGTGGTTAATTGTACCTGGAGACCTTTGTGTCACGATGCCTAGCAACAAAGCACTGGCGTAGGTATCAGCTGACTTAAGTACACCAATTAAATCGTTTGAAAAATGACTGCAGGTGTCGGGAACGATCTCCAGAGAACTCATTTGGAGAGTTCTGGGTTCTCTGGTGTATATTTAAGACAGAGCTGCCCTACCTTTAAGGTCTGCCGGTGTGTTTGTACGGGCTGAAAAATATCACAGGCTCCCCTCTGCGCACTCCCAAAGCATCTCGGAGAAGTGTTTTAGTAACTCACTTCACTTTACACAAGGCTTTTATATACACAGGAAAGAACTCAGAGGGGGTTTCTCCATGACTTTTATGTGCTTGTTGGTGTTTGTTTAAGCAGGGACTTTATTACACAGTGCTCTGGAATACTTGATCCTGATTGGTCGATCACAGCATTCTAAAGTTTAATATTATTTTAAATAGTTCCTGTCTTGAATCTGATTGGCTAACATGGAGCGCTGTTCATTATAAGAGGGTAGTCCAGCATCAGTGAGACTGTTCACTTTATAAAGGTCCGTTCACAACAAAGATTACAAGAATTAGGAAGTCCACACCACAACTAATACAATAACAATACAGAGAAAAGATATATTCGGAATGACTTTCTGAATGATTTTTCCAGCTGATAAACGATAAAAACCATTTACATCCAATCAGAACTTTAAAGAGCTCAGGTATTTAAAGCAGCAGACCGCACTGTGCTTAAAAATCAGTGGTGGATGAAGTACCTGAAAGCCACACTTAAGTAAAAGTACAGATATCTTACCGATTCAGCCAATAATAAGTATTAATAAGTGAGTTACTAAATCATTCATTTAGCCGATTCATTCAATAAGGAAAGCAAAAACAGGGAATATTGTGTCTAAAATGTAAGTCACTTAATGCTAACTTTATTAAACTTGTATAAAATCAATATTACATTTGTTATCATGCTGATATCGGGAGAAAAAAACGGCACTCTTCGTGTGATATAGATTAACTATATTAAATGACAAATATAAAAGACATAGAGGCATTTTTGCCGCCTACATTTTAGAATGCCTTTAATTTTGATAATTCTAGATGCGTTTCAATAGACTAAATCACGTAGCGTATGTGTGTACTCTCTGTGTGTTTTTGTGATATACTCAATAATGTCAGATCGTACATCATTACAACAACACTTACAATATTATCGCAGACGATATATTGTGTCACATACCCCGGCCTCGACTTGAGTGGAAAATGAAATCATCCACGGTTGTGCGATGTTTTTTTTAGGAGTCTAACTTGGAAGCGCCAGACCACAGATTCGTCAAACCTGCTTTCTTGCAGTCTTCGACTTTTTTGCAGCAAGTAAGGAATATGTGTCGGGGAAATGTGTCAGAGTAAAAGTATACATTTTAATTAGTTAATGTAGTGGAGTAAAAGTCAAAGTTGACAGAAATATAAAAACTCAAGTAAAGTACAGAATCTCCCAAAATTAGAAGTATTATTACTTTGTTACATTACACCAATGCTTAAAATATAGTGTACACTCTAATATAGTTATGTTGATAGTTATCGTTCTTGGCCTTAACTCCATATTTTCACGTTCCCATGTTGGCTGTAGCGACTCTTTCAGCAGGTTACATTGATATGCCAGTAGGTGGCGACAAATAACCGTCTTTATAAGTGTGAATCATTTGTTCAACAACTGATTCACTCACGAATAAAGCAAGTGATTGTTTTCAAAGATTCAGCAGTAATTCATTCAGGAACAGAACAGTGAATCATTGAATCATTCACTCAGTCGATTTGTTCCAAAACACTGTGGCTCTTTTTGGAGCTGTTGGTGGATCAAAAATAAATACGTAGGCCTAAACCCAGTATTGTCTTTAAAATGTTAGTTACTCACCATCAAATTCCTGTTTATTGAACTGTTCTATAAAAGCAATATCACGATCTGTTGACAGCCCTTTTGCTAGTGCTACATAGTGTTACTTATACATTATACATATAGTGACTATTTCCTACTTTCCTGCTCTTTATTCTCAAAGTCATTTCAACTCAATCAATAATGATTTCATGTCCATCTGTCTACTAAGCAGAATAATGTACAGTAAATGGTACATTCATGTGTAATCAGCTAAACATTATCTCAAAATAAACCCCTTCAGGGAGACACAAGACCCATTCACGCTGTCAGGGTTTATTTTGCGATAATGACCAGCATTATATACCAGTTGTGGTCCATTATTTAGAGCTCTCCTGATTGGATTTCAATGCATGATCAAACTGTAATTAACAGCAGGGCCTCTAATTACTCGGCAGGTGTACGGTGCTTGATAAATGATCTTATTGCAGTGTCACTGGAAATGCGCAGGCCAAAGTTGTAAAAATCAGATCGTTTCCACTAGAGTTTGTCCACCCACTATGCCTCTTCATATCCACAATGGAAACTGAATTTTTAGCAGATGACACTTTATAAGAGGGTTGTTGATGAAAAACATAATGGCATCCTCATCATTCGCTCCTCTCGGCTGAGCGATCGATGACTGAAAGAGTTCTGCGGCTTTCACGGAATGGATATCCGCAATCGTTTAAGGTGTCAGGAGCAGCGCAAAGGTTCGGATGTGATCACGCATCAACATCAAGTGCGATCAGGGAGACGGAGACCGTCCCGCTCTGAATGAGCCCAGACAGTTTTCCGGGATTAGAAACCTGTTCAGCCCCTTGTCTTTGCTGATGAGTATTTGACTTCTAACTGCGAGACATCCCAATCATCTCCACTCCCCCAATACTCCAATCAGGGCCTCATTAGCATCTGACACTACCTGTCATTAACAAAGCTCTCTAATTAGGAGCCAATCAGCCCTCTCAGGAGCCCTCTTCTGAATGATGTGTGTTTAAAGCAGGAGCACGCGATGAGCTCCGATTGCAGGCGAGGTGTGATGTTAGAGGGGAGAACAGCGTGCTTACCCACCTAGTGTACTAGCACTCAGACAGATGGAGGGAAATTAAATCGCTCCTGACACTTTTTATAGTCGCACAGTCATCTGCCTCTTAACGTCAAAGAGAGAGGACGGCTTTTTCTGAGGCATTATGTATGTCACGGAATCAGCTGTGAGAGCCATATGTCAGCAAAAAAGATCCTAACATGTTGAGTGAGCGAGACATATGGACTGAAATGATTCGATTTGTTCAAAGACAAAACGCAACTTGTTATTGTGCTTTTGCGTTGCATAAAAATCTGCTTTCATAGCCTGTTTGTGTTCTTCGAGACCCAGCAAGGGTGTTTCATGTACACTTGTGGCTCAGTGTACTTTTAAGAAACTCTTCAAACACTCATTTACGACTCAGGTTTCATTTGTACATGCATACAACATTTAAGCCTAATTGGAAATGACACACAATAAAAAAAATACTGATATTTAAAGGGATGTTGACCTTGAGTTTGGTTTTTGTTTCTTCAGACGTGTCATTTTATCTGACATGAATGTTACCTTCGCGGTAATACACTCACTTTATTAGCAAAATGTGGTGTTGGGGGGGGGGGGTTTCACTCATTATATAATGTTTGTTTAGATTATTAATAGCTTTAAATATAATTATTATTATTTTTATGATGGGTTTTTGTAGGTTTAGAATATTTGCATCCAGAGCAAGACAAAAACAATCAAATCTATATATAAAAGGCACTGGAAAATAAATGAAGGTGTGGTCAAGAAAGTTTTAATAAAAATCCACATTAAAGGCACATTAAAGTGTCCAAAAAACACCTAATTCTGAAAAAGAATATGATAATAAATGGCCTAGGTAGGAAAGACTCTCCTAACCTCTAATAAATCCCCTCAGCTGGCCATATTTGAATCATTCGGTTATGGTTAAATGAGAAATGAATGAACATGAATGTCAAACAATTCTTAGTCGGACTAATTCCGAAGCTATTCCGACTCTACGGAAATTGTGGGGTTTCTGGTGAGATGGGAGGAGGGCCGGGTTTGCTCAAAGGTAATTTCTTAATTTGTGTGGTTTCATTATGCTTAAAAAAAGCAATCTCTCTCCTGTGACTGTGTCAAATTGACTCTGTACGGCAAAATGCACTCATCTGCATAGCTGTCACAACGGCTCATAAGATCTGGCACCCAATAACTTCACAATGTGCAGAATTACCGGTGTCACTTTTAATGTGACATAGCAATTTACATCACACACCGTAGGGACACGTGCACATTTCAAGCGGTTTGCATGGTTAATGGCTGGAACGTTATTTGCATTATAATTTGGTGAGTGTGAAGTGTAATCAAGCTACATTGACTCTTGGGGACTACGGTGGCACGGCGGGCGACGTCGCAGCAACCCGAGAGCAGCGCTGCTTGGGCTCGCATGCAAATGTGCTGTGCGTGGCCAATCTGATGCGCCCCTGACTCGGGCTTAGTTTGCATATTCCACAGTTGGCATGTTAGACCCCACAAAGCCCCTCTAGCCTCTCTTCAGCTCTCATTAGCGCCAGTGAAATAGTATGCTGATGCGCTGGCAAACTTCATTTGTAAGTTAAACACATTTAGATCTGCTTGATACAGAAGAGAGTTATTTTTGGACTTTCCTAGACCGCTTACGTGAAAGCCGTGTGATGCTGAGAAAAATCGCTGACTGAAGACTTGTTCATTTACATGCACTTAGTTCTCACGTCAGTCAACAGTGCGTTCGTGACGCTTAGTATTAACTCAGCATGTTTCTAAAGAAAGTTCAGAGCCTCTCTTGAATAAAATAACTAATATTTTTGTAGATGAGTATCTTTGCCAATTATAAGCACAATCCGTTAGTGTTCCCATTCATTTCAATAGCAGCCGCTCGAACCACCAGAAGTGTGTGATTTGTAATCTAATGTATTTGTGCTGTTTTTGAGCCAATAAAGGTCCTTTTTATGCTTGTAAGTGTGGTAACAATAAATACTGCTTGCAATTTTTTATTTTGTTTTCTTCATCAGATTTATTTCATGGCTACTTTTGAATGTTAGAATAGATAAAGATGGTGCAGCCAGATGGTGTAGTTAGGCTACAGCATCTACCAGCAGTGGATAAATAGCCAAACCTTGACTTTTCGGGCAAGTCAAGTACGTAATCATCTGAATATAATTACCTGACAACAGAGAAATAAATCCTTCCCTTTATGGTGTTTCATACACAATTATCGCATTTCTAAACAGCAAGCAAACACCCTACCCAAATTGAAACAATTCTATAATCAAGACGATTTCCAATTAATTGGCAGATGTTAACTTCGGGAACACACAGGTTCATTTAGTAGGTCAGGTTAGTAGTGCCAGGAATCGACATACCACCCCATTACTTACTGTCACATTTCCTGTATCGCTTACAAGTCATAATGTCATTATTTTGTTCTTGGCTTTCGCTAACGCTATCAAAACCGTAAGTCATAATGAAGAATAAAACATCCAATCAAGGTTTTCACTATGAATAATTATTTGTTTTAGCGCCCGATTCTCTAAAGGAATTATGCAAATCAGGTAACAGCGCAAACATGCCCACAAATTTGGTGCTGACTGTAATTTGGGAGGCACAACACAACTCTTGCTACGATGATATGCCATACTTTATTAGGACTGGATATACTTGGAAAGTGTGCTTTTGTACACCGTGTTTTTGATTTACTCCATCATTTGTTCAATTACTGCTGACATGATTGCTAGAAGATGCACATAAATGACTATTTTAAACCAAATTCAGTACCTGCTTTGCTCTGGCGGGGAAGTGCTAATTTTATGTTTTGCGAATAAAGTGCAATCTATAATAAGCGCAATTTAAACTCAAAGATGGCACGTTTGTGCTGAAATGAATGAGCATGACTTTACATTTTAATATACCGCAGTGGTATTTAGAGCCCGATTAAACTGGATTGCAGATGATTAGTGGATAAGACGCTGGTTTTTGCACTAAAATGATGTACTGTAATCGTTTAGTGAATTTATTTTCATTCTACATTATGATTCACGTACAAAATAAAATATTCAGCTGGTGATGAAACAAAGCAAAAAGACTGAAGAAAGAAGTGGGTGTCAGTTAACGCTCAGCAATCAAAACAATCCAGAAAAACAAGTAAAAGAAAATCAATTTACACAATCTGCAAAGACAGAACAAGCCATTGCCTAGGCTTTATGGAGAGCTAAAAATGTATCCGGAGTAAATAATTCAGAAGCCATTAGTGATGCTTTGTAGTCGCATTTATAATAGGAAAGCGAATGCTTGCATGAGTAAGACTCTGTGGAGGATAGGATCCATGATTGGACACGTTTTTGGCACAGTCAACAGCCGTTGTCAATGTGCACACCATGTGTTTATTTCTATAATGAGATCAGAGAGTTAAATATTTGGTATTCCGCTCGTATGGAACAGGTTGCACAGTGTCACTGTTAATTAAAGGCAGTTTCTACTAATCCAGCAACGCTTCCTGAATAGATTTCGGTTGTCCCTCAAGTAAATTATCTTGAGCACTGATAGTCCCTCTCCCCTCTCGCTCTCGTTCTGTTTCTCGTCTTTTCCTTTTACCACTCAGGGTATTAATCATGTTTGGCATTTGATTGCAAGACTTCAGGAATTGCTGACACAAACCCAGATCCTTTGTCATGACGCCGTTTCTCTGTAGAGATTCGCCACATTATAAACTGGTCTCAAAGGAAAACATAAAAGCTAATCACATGACACGCTGTGTATCTATCTAGCCGTCTTTCATCTATCAAAGTCTCTGTGTAAGAGTATCCAACATCATCATTAGGATAAAGAATGGACGAATCAATCTTTCGCAATCAAAGGATTTGGGGAATGCGATGCATTTTGTACCAGAGTTTAGCTTTGTACGTCGAAAGCCTAAATAACTCTCGCGCTGTAAAGAGTCAAAATATAGTCGATCGATATTCCACAAGAAATAGACACACTAAAGTGGAGTTGGCAATTATAGAATGAGTGTTTGGGTGTGTGTATGTGTGTGTTTGCATTACTGGGTCTAAACAAGGTGGTGCATTACGGGCTTGACTCAGACAAGTTAATTGAGTTTGGAGAAGAGACCATAGGCCGTGTGTTTACAATAACACTTTTAAGATGAACTGTTATAGGAAAGAAAACATGCCTGCCAGGGAACAGACATTTGGATAGACATAAACAGTTTATTTAAAAAGCCTCCGCTTGGGCCAAAGTGCATTATATTGACAGCTGTTATAGTCTGAAATTGAATGCAATCTAGTGCAATCTGTGGAGCATGAAGTTTTTTAAATCAACATCAAGATTTTTTTTTTTTTTTGAGATATTTGCATAATACTGAATCACAGTTTTGCCTTCACCAGTTCATTTTAAATGATCCTTCATTGTGACAAATTACTTTTTCAAACTACAAATTATTTTGTATATTTATTTTAGGTAACACTTTAGTATAGGGACCAATTCTCACTATTAACTAGTGGCTATTATTAACATATTGGCTGTTTATTAGTACTTATAAAGGACATATTCTGCATGACCGTATTCTACATCCCTAATCCTACCCAATACCTAAACTTAACTAATAACTATTCATAAGCAGCACATTAGCAGTTTATTGAGGCAAAAGTCATAGTTAATGGTTTGTTAATAGTGAGAATTGGACCTTAAAATAAAGTGTGACCATATTATATATGATATAGATATCATGTAGCACTATACAAATGGTATAGATATATGGTTTAGATGTCTAAACTGTTATGTTGTTACAAAAGATTTAGATATCAAATAAATGCTGTTTTTTAACTTTCTGTTAAAGAATATTTAAAATATATATATAATGGTTTAGACATATTAAGCATCACAACTGTTGATAATAATCAAATTCAGATGTCAAAATTGATAAGAAGTATTTTCTATATATATTTCAAAACTCAAAACATTGCATGCATGTTTAATTTAAAAAAAAAAAAAAAGTACTGACAATTACAGGATTATTTAAGCATAAGCGTTCCATTGAAAAATCAATATCATTTTTTTACATTTTCTTGTCTGATCTAGTCCCAAGTTTTTTCTCCTGTGCGCAGCCACCAACACGCACCATTGCCATTAACCTCAACCGCTAGTCCCCCGTCCCTTTAACCGCGACACAGATGTCACTCCGCGATGAGATGGGCCCCAAAGATTTTGCCGGCAGCATCAAAACAAATTAACCTTCAGATATTTCTTCGATCCAGGATATACCGCCGAGCCTTCACCCCTTAAGGTCTTCCACCCTCCTTCATGTGACCAAATGTAATCTTTCGCATTTCATTTGCACGCACATTATTATTTATATGGGCCAGATTTACTGTGGGAGATGGCACAGATTGGATTCTGGTCAAGGGCTCGGGCAGGTTGTGGTGGGGTGTTGGGAAGAGGCTCAGGTAATTATAATGGAAATGAATGTGGGTCTGAAGAAGAAGCCTGGCTGCTGGGAGGGCTTTATTAAATATGGAACCGCTGTGATCTGATCAGGGCCCTGAGGATATTGACCGCCTCGGGAGGAGATGACGGTAAAGAGGGCAGGGGAAACGACAAGCTGATGGATGTATTATTTGTGTAAAGGTCTGATCGACGAGGCGGGTGATTCGTTTACGGAGGAGGCATCAGCACGTTCAAATTTGATCAACCCCCCCTCCCCAAGGTACCCCTCCTCTGTACCCCCGCCTTTGGCTCGGTGCTCTGAAGAGGAGGCCACAGGTGATCATCAAGAGCCAGACGGCCTGCATTACCTTTATGAATAGAATATGAATGTGAAGCTCTGGCTTTGCGGAACAGACGTCTCCGCTTTTCTTCCAGGGGTGACGCTGTGAGACGAGGGTCAGGGGAGTTATCCTAACAGGTCCTACCCTGATCTGATTCCATTTTGTTTTTCTTTATGGATTTGGCAGAAGATGCCTGTCTTTATACAACCAGAATATTGCACTTAAGTTTATTCTGCATTTTATTTGATTATTTTTATATCATTATTCTATCATTTTCAATGCATAGAGAATGTGTTCTAACCACTAGGCCATTCACAACTTGTTTTATTATGCTGTGCCTTACATTAAATCTGATATCAAAATGGTCACTACTGGTCAAAAGTTTAGAATAATTAAGATTTACATTGAATTTACCAGTAGATGTTTTTTTTAAAGAAGTCTATTTTCATCAAATATAGTAAAAACAGGGATATTGTGGAACATTATTACAATTTAAAATGACTGCTTTCTATTTAATATTAAACTGAATCACATGATCCTTCAGAAATCATTTTAGGATGCTAATTTATAAAATGCAAAAGGATGTGACACTGAAGATGAATTTGAAAATGATTTTTTTAATGGATTTGGCAGAAGATGCCTGTCTTTATACAACTAGAATATTGCACTTAAGTTTATTCTGCATTTTATTTTATTTTCTATCATTTTTAATGCATTTAAGCACCTGTTGTGTGTGTTCTAACCACTAGGCCATTCACAACTTGTTTTATGATGTTGCGCCTTGCATTAAATCTGATATCAAAATGTAATCTATATATACTACTGGTCAAAAGTTTGAAATAATTAAGATTTTTTTAATTTATTTACCATTAGATGAGATGTTTTTGAAAGAAGTCTCTTATGTTCACCAAGGCTGCATTAATTAGGTCATCAAAGATATAGTAAAAACAGTAATATTGTGAAATATTACAATAAAACAAAAACCTTTGTTTTCTATTTTAAAATGTAATTCTTTCCTGTGATGGAAAAGCTGAATTAAATGATCCTTCGGAAATCATTCTAATATGCTGATTTATAATATGCTGAAGGATCGTGTGACACTGAAGTCTGGAGGAAATTCAGCTTTTCATCACTGGAATAAATTAGATTTTAAAATATATTAAGATAGAAAACAGTTCTTAGTCTTACAGTATTTTTAGTCAAATAATCATGCAGCATTGATGACCATAAGAGACTAAAAATCTTAATTATTCTAAACTTTTGACATAAATATCCAGATATTTTAGTTATCTCACAGCTTGCATAAAAGAGCGCTGCGGGACACAAAGTGATTAAGGTTCGAGCTGCAGATGAATTGATGACTCCATTATGGTCAGGCTCATTACGGTTAAGAAAATGTCACAGGTGCAGAAATTACCATTAAGATTCAGTGAAGTCAAACATGTTCTTCTTTTTGAGCAAATACTCCGGCTGGTGCTCCCTGGAATTCAAGCAAGAGCTGGGCTTGAAAAGGAAAAATGTATTCCCAGCTCAGCGTAGTGTGTCGGGCAGACATAGGTCAAGCACTCATATTAATAAAACCCAAAGGGCTCTTGGCACCTCTCCTCCTCTACTCCACCCCAAGGCCAGAGCAGCCATGTTCGTGCAAGAGGGAGAGCAGAATATCTTTGCTAAATCTGATCTTGTTAAAGGCCACATTAAATATTGATCAACTCTGAAGATACTCAGTGAGTCTAGTTCTGCAGTCAGCCAGTGTGCCGGTGCCAGATCCGGCCTGAGTTATGATCGGATGTGATGGGCCGGTTTTGGATACTGCGTGGAAGTCCGAAGAGAGGGATTGCAGTGAAGATAAACGTCAAACCACAACAATGCATGTTGAAAACTGGATACCAACACTTTCCGGGCCTGTTCATGAACAACACTGCAGAGCTCATGTATCTTTTTCTTTTGATTTAAATGGTTTTACTTAGTCTTTTTTTTTTTTTTTTAAACAATAAAGTGTACACAGAAACAGAAAGCAGTGATAAACACAATGTGTTTTACTTAGTCTTTTAATTCATTTGTTTATTAAGGATACCTAGAAAGGAATATTCCAGGTTTAGATCAATCAACAGCATCTGCAGTGTAATTAACTGCTGAATTACCACAAAAAAAAAAATAAATGGGGTATTTTTTGGAGAATTTAAGTGGAAATTTGAGGCCTTTAAAAAAAGTAAAACTTAAAACTTTTAACTGTTTTATTTGAGCTGTAAAGTTGTTCTTATTTTTAAGTTGTAAATTTGGATACAACTTTACCCAGACATTATAAGGTTAGCAAGTGATTTATTCACTCTAAAATCATGTTAAAAGGCATATTGTTTTCATCTTGTGGCTATACTATTGACAGTTACAGACTGGCCCCATTCACTTCCACTGAAAGTGCCTCATGGTAATCCAGATTTTTGTTGTTTTAAAGAAAAGGATAGATATTTTTGTGGAAATCAGCATTATGCCACAAGCACTGTCAGCTGAGCTTGCGTTGAACATACAATATTCCTTTAAGCGACCGTGGTTTCATAAGCTTTAAGGGAAAATTCTGCGCTCTAAATCAATCCTCCCACTCATAAAAACTTCTTAAAACATCTATTGCTCAAAGATAAGAAAGACCAAGTGAACTCAGAACTCATTTCCTCTTATAACAATACCCTACACTGATTTTCTTGCCTGTAATACACCACTGAAGTCCAATATATGAATCCAGCCACACACATATGTATGTAATTTGTCCCATATAGCTGGGTTAGCAGAGTAAGCTCCTCATCAGGCTAATGGGAGTCTGGGCCCCTCAAGCACCTCCAAAGAGCAATCAGAGGGAGATGAACACCACACTTTAGCTTCTCTAATGAAGGAAACAATTCTCTCAAGTGAGCCCAAAATTAGTTTATGTTCAGTGTGCGAAAGAGAGCGCTTTTTTCCCGGGCTGGCTGAACGACTGTCTGCGACCGAACCTGCTTCCCCACCTGGTGATAAACACTCGAGACACTAAGAGAAGTGTGAGGAGAGTAAGAGAAAGAGTGGAGAAAAGCTCTCTAAAAATACCTGAAAAGTCCTTCTCAAGTTGCAGCTGTGAGTGAGTTCGCTGTGAAGCTGCACATTTTTCCAGACTCATTTATCACAGTCAGCGCTGAGGAGGCGACCGGAGGCCATGTTGTGTCTGTTGTATTAGCAAACATACCCTCCCCTGATCGCTTTGTCCTTATACTTGCAAAATGAGTGAAATATGCTAATAGACGGAAGATCTTTTTGTGTCAGACAGTGATGTTAAGTCTTATATTATTATGTAATGTTCAATAAGTATTAAAAATGATGACCTCGTACAATTACTTATGCAAATTATTTTTTGTTGTAAACCCATGACCTTGGGGTTGCAAGCGTAATACTGCTGTTTTATTATAAATAGCATTTTACTGTTATTTTTAATAATAATAAACTATACAAAATGTATATACTTATATTCATTCAAATGTTCATTTGCATAAAGCTGAATAATAATAATAAAACTATTAATTATTAAAAAAATAAATGGATATGTTATGTAAATGTTCAATTTGCATAAAGCTGAATTATTATTATTATTATATAATTACATTATTCACACAGATTTTACCTTATATTGAGACTTCATATTTTATGATTTTAGATTATTTTAAACAGCATTTTATTATTAATAATAATAATAATTTAACCTAAATGGATATATTTAAATGTTCATTTGCATAAAGCTGAATTAGTATTATTATTGTTGTTATTGTATAATTACACTATGCATATTATATATATATATATATATATATATATATATATATAGACACACACACATTATTACTTATATAATATTTAACATTTATTAATATAATATTTAAAAATTAATGTCACACCACAACTTTAAAATAAAACAATTGAAAGCAAATGTAAAATAATAATAATTATTAAAAAAAAAGTTATAAGTGTAAAATAATCATAAAAACCTTAAACTATACTAAATAAAATCTAGATATTTGTATTAATTTTTAACCTAAATGGACATGAATTTTACCAAATGATCATTTTACAACCATATTATGATCTTATACATAACTTTTGAACTGCCCACACTGAAACTTAGAGTCCTTGGTTTGAAAACTGCTACCAAAAAGCCCTAAAGCTGTTCATCTTCTCTCACACACAAATGTTCCTATTCATCACTCCACTGCTGTTCCCGTCCTATCAGGTGGGACACATGTCATTCATCATTTCCATGGCAACTGTCTCTTGGCTGGACAGCTTTGCAATCAGCAACCCATCAGACCTTCAACGTGCCTCGGCCTCTTTTGTCCCCGTCCGCTCGCCATCATAGCGCGATAAGATTATCACAGAAAACCTCAACTCTGCACCAGTGCTGAGAAGAGAAAGGAGGCGGCGGTTACTTTATTCATTTCTCATTCATACTTTATCCGTTCGGTCTACGACAAGCCTTTTCCTGTCTTCCTTTGCCCTCCCTACACTGAAGGCACAGCGGCTGAACGTGTAATATGTCAAGACAGGGCCGGCTCTTTGACTGCAGACAGTGACAGCCAAATACAAAGGCCGTCCTGAATTATCTGACAATAAATCTGGGAGATTTAAGGCTTGACATCAACAGCACTTAAAGGAGAATTATAACAAAGCGAGGACATAGACGTGAAAAATGGAAAAATACGCCGAGTCCATCTGTACAAAGAGCTTGGAATCAAAAAAGAGTTTAAAGGGAAATCTTGTAGATCTGGTGTAACAATGTCCACATCGATTTAAGCCTTTCCAATACTTGCTGGAAAAATGTACATGGATTATTATCAGCATAATTCTTAATGTTCACCTTTAAATCTTAGTTTTCTTTGTTGGAGCTGGACATATTTAAGGATTCTTTCCTATTAGCTAAAAGAGTTTAGCTTACGTCATAGCCTTGAGCCATATAGACAGCATTTTATTGTCTGAAAATTTGCATATATGCCCATTTAAGTAAAATGATTGACCTATATTTTTTTGCTTATTGTTTTGCTGGGATAGACACATGCTGGGACAAATTCATTTTGTCAACTTTTAGTATACCTCAAAACCTGTATACATGTAAATATCTATATACAAGTAATTGAAGTAAACTGGACAAAAGCTCTTACAATAAATGCAAACTGCTCAGATTTTGTTGATGTTATGTGTTGTATACAAGTTCCTTTCGTTTAATAATGTTATACTGAACTGACAAAAGTTCAATTTGAATCCACAGGTTTAACAGCTCAACAGTGCTTTTTTACAGCAGGATCAGGACTATTCAGGGGCATTCAGACTCACCCAGTCCCAGGATGAGCGCCCCCTGCTGGCCTCACTAACTGCCCACCAGTAACCCTGCTGTGCTCCAGAGGGTGTGCAGGCCAAAGCTGCAGGTTGATTGATGAATTAACCAATAGAATTTAAGCCCATAGTTCTCTAGTCTTAAACACAGAAATATAAACATTAAATTAAAGCAGTATAAATTTAGAAAAATGCCACACATTCCATACTGCATTACTGTTTTTTTTTTCTGTCTCAAGTGTTGTTCAGATTAAAGGACAATAAGGAAATTAAACTCAGAGTTGACAATAGATGCATCCCAAATCGCGTACTTATGCTTTATTCTATGACATTTTGTAGTATAAATAGTGCGAGTAGTGTGTTCACACTGAAAATTCCAAAAAGAAAAAGTGCATTTTAAATACCCATATGATGCACTTAAACAACCTAAAAAATGAAGTGTGGACTGTTGGACACTTCATGCAAAATAATATAAACTAACCTTATAAAATTCATACTCTACATGGTTGAGTACAAAAGTACATAGTGTATAGTGTGTCATTTAGGATGCAGTTAATGTGTTTTTTAACTTTCCCAGATATTTATAGTGAGATTTTAAGTATTGTTTCCAAAGTAGAAAATCTTGTACTGTTCGTTATTCCACACATTTGAATACTTTGCTTTGGTATAAAAATTAAGTAAAATCTGTTTAACGTCACAATGCAGGTGTTCCCAGCATGCACCGGGGCATGAATAATTTGGTTGTCAGCCAGTGTTTTTGTTGATGTTGTTGTTTGGTGTTTGTTTTGCAGTGCCTGGAGTTCATTTTCTATCAGAAAGTGTTCAGAGTGGTAACTGATTGTTGAAGGCATTTATAATTTTTCTCAAGATTTCCATTTCGAATAATTTCTGTTCTTTCTATTCATCAAAGAATCCTGAAAAACAAGGCATCACAGTTTCCACAAAAACGTTAAATAACACAACTGTTTTCAACACTGACAATAATAAATGTTACACCAAATCTGAATATTAGAATGATTTCTGAAGGATCATGTGAATACTTTACAACAACAGGAATAAAGTGCATTGTAAATATAGATATATATGAAGAGTTTATTTGCAAAAACAGATAACTCCATTTTTAAAAATTTTCAAAAATCATATTTTTGTGCTATGTTTTTATTGTTTTATGTTAGTTAGCTTATTTTTAAGTTATTATTTAATCAACACAACCCAAATGCAGTTTAACTGATATTAATTGGAATGCAGAATAAAAAAAAAAAACATGATTTTTGAACATTTTTAAAAACATTTTGTTTTTGCAGATAAACTCTTCATACATGCATACATATATATATATATATATATATATATATATACATACACACACACACAGTGCCTTGCAGACAATCTACACAGTGCCTTCCACAACAATCTACACTCCATACACCATAATGACAAAGCAAAAACAGAACTGTCACAACTTTGTAAATTTATAAAAAACCTGAAATAAGTATGTTGCATAAGTATTCAGTCCCTTAACTCAGTACTTAGCTGAAGCACCTTTTTGCTCATCAGCATTTGGCAATTATCTGCCATTCTTCACCTCACCTGTTCACCTCTCAAGCTCTGTCAGGTTGGATAGGGGCAGATGCACATTTTCAGGTTTCTCCAGAAATATTTGATAGGGTTCAAGCCCAGGCCGTGGCTGGGCCACTCAAGGACATTCACAGAGTTGTCTATAAGCCACTCTTGCTGTGTGTTTAGGGTCATTGTCCTGTTGGAAGGTGAGCCTTCTGCCCAGTCTGAGGTTCTGAATGCTCTGGACTGGGTTTTCATTAAGGCTATCTCTATATTTTGGTGCATTGAGCTTGTCTTCTACTCTGAGTCCCTCAGTCCCTGCCGCTGAAAAAGCCCCGCAGCATGAGGCTGCTACCTCCACACTTTACTTTTTGGATGGTACTCTGCAGGTGATGAGCAGAGCTGCTTTCCTTCAAACATGATGCTTAGAATTGAGGTTCATCAGACCAGAGA
>JAFVLL020026803.1:0-11156 GCA_021397915.2 Tor tambroides
CTCCCTTAATTTGGTTTCAATTGAGTAATTTAAGACCTCACTGTTGTCTTTTGCATTTAACAGTCTTCCAATAATGATTTTTAAGTATGTAACAGTAATTGCCTGTGAGTGATTATGTATTTCTAAAAACTATCTTATAAAAACAAAAGTATTAGGTGCACAAATGTTCATTAAAATATTAAGCAAAGTGCCAACTAGAAGATATTGCACCCAACATTTAAATAAAGCTTAAAGCAATTTTTTTTCAACCAAAAATATAATAATGTACTCACACTTGTAGTTCCTGTATGACATTCCTGTTCTTCCATGGAACACAAAAGGGCAGTTTTTGAAAACTATTTCTTGTTGCTCTTTTATAAAATGGGCACTGAGTACTTCAAGCTTCAAAAGTGCACAAAACCAACATAAAAGTATCATACAATTACTCCATGTGACTCATACGTTATTTATAAATATCTTCTGAAGCTATACCATAGCTTTGTGTGAGAAACAGACTGAAATTTCCCTCTTTGCACTTACAGACGTTATTGTGAACAGGTGTTTTTTTGTCAGAGTTGTTATATTATGCAGTTTAGCACAGCTGGAATGCTATATCGACCAATCAGCATCCAGGACTGGACCTTCCATTTATTCATAAAGGATACAGCATTTGCTGCTGTAATTTGATGTGTTTGCTCTACATTTATGTCTTCATTGACTCTAGTCATCATGCTTTTCTTATTTATGATTGTAATAAAACGGTCTTGATTTTACAGTGCCCATTCGACTTTCTGCAAGCTTCTAATTAATTTAGCAATTTAAATATAGTGTAAATTGATTTTTCACAGTCAGCTCTATTGAAGTGCTTAGGGATGCAGAAAGCTGCTCGCAGATTGGGCGGAGGTCAGAAACAAAGACTGCAACACACACACTGAAGGACAGACTCTTTAAATGCATAAAACTCAAACAATCCTAGTTACACATTAAGGTGGTCATAATATCGTAGGGGTGGGTGATATAACCAAAAATGTATGTCAGGATTTATATGTGCTGTTACGAAAGCTTGACAGAGCAGCAGTAACTAGAGGATTAGCAATTCTAACATTTTAACCTGTATATCACTATGTAAGCCTGTTTCTGCCTCAGAGTAAAAATTTACAGTTGAGAAATGAGAAAAACTTTAAAATAAGAAAAAAGTTACAGTGACGTCGCAATTGTGAGAAATTAAGTTGCATTTATGAACATTAGTTGCAGTAACAAGAAATAAAGTACCAAATGTGAGATAGTTGCAAGAACACAAACTGATGTTGCAATTGTGAGATAGATGCAATAATAATAGTTGCAATAAGAAGTCAGAGTTGTGAGATCAGAATTATAAGAAATATTCACAATAACAGGAAATGAATTCACAATTGTGAGAAATAGTTGCATTTTTGAACAACAGCTCCAGTAACGAGAAATAAAGTCCCAATTGCGAGATAGCAGCAAGAACACAAACTGATGTTGCAATTGTGAGATCCAGCCACAATTATGAGAAACAGTCACGAGAACAGGAAATGAAGTCACAACTTGAGATATAAGGTCACAATTATGAAAAATAGTTGGATTAAGAGGAAAATAAAGTCCCATTTGTGTGATAGCTGCAATAATGCAAAATGACAGTAAATGAATTTGCAATTGTGAGAAATAGTTGCATTTGTAAACAACAGTTGCAGTAATGACAAATAAAGTCTGAATTGTGAAGGAGATGCAATAACGCCAAAATGACGTTGCAATAGTGACATCGCAATCATGAGAAATAGTTGCAATAACAAGAATTAATCACAATTGTCAGACATAAAATTGCACTTTTGTGAAATTTACAATAATTAGAAATAGCTCATAGTTGCAATAAGGATAGAGTGATAACTTGAAATGAATTCGCAATTGTGAGACAAATAGTCGAAAAATAGTCAAAATAAAGACAGAACTGACAAATCTAACAACGTTCTTTAAATTTACAGCTGCTTTATTGAATCCATGGGAACAACATGGGACAGCGTGTTTAATTTCCTTTCTTGCTAAACATTTGGCTGCAACTAAGACAATGTGTGAATTATAACTTTTTAAACAGTTACTCTCAAACATCTTGAAGAGCTAACACAAAAACAAGTTATGAATGTGACAGAACTCTATATCACAGAATATATATTTTTAAATACATACATTCACTTTGTCCCTACATGCTGTTCCAAAAAACAGCACAAAATCTCCTTGACATGTACAGGACGTAAAATAAATGATTATTATTCAAAACCAACAACAACAACAAAAAAAGCTTTAAAAGAACATAAAAGTCTAAAAAAAGGAAAAACTGTAGGTAAAAAAAATACAAATGTAGAAGAAAAAAAATCATACACATAAATAAATTCACGTTATGATCTGTTCATTTATTCATCTGACTGCATTTGTTTCTTGACAAAACACTGAATGTATGACTCACAATAGAAAAAAGCAACACTACAATTTAATACCTAGTACATGGTGCGATATCTGCTCAGAAATGCAAACTTGAAGGGATAAAACACATGGCCCACAGTATGAACTTACCATCTCATTAACAAACCATATGCTCCTTCCTTGCATGTAACCAGTTTGTAGTGTTTCGTGTCTCTAGTAAGACTAATCCATCTTCTTGTGCAAAGCAACTGATGCAACAAATCAGTGGAATAAAATCCCAAATGTGGAAGGCTTGAGCGTTTTGGCAACAAAATACAGAACATCCAGACCAAGACAAACATGGGTAAATGTGACATCACAAAATAGACCTTTGTTTTTAGTAATGAACAAAGATGGAATCTGCTTTTTTCTGAAAAAAATCGTTCTTGAAAAATGCCAAAGTGATCGTAAAAATTTCCTTTGTGCCATCCGGTATAAAAAAATATAGATATCACAAAGAAGAAAACTGATAAAAATGCCTTCGGAAATCTCGAAAAATAGCTACACTTAAAACACTCTGTGTTTTGGCTTTATTGGCTTTCCGCATGCCCTTATATGGATGTGGGCGGGTACAGGAAGTCCTCACGGCTATTGGATTGAGGTAAAGTCAGCTGACGGTGACGTAGAAAAGTGTGCATCCATTAAAAGTTCAGCACTGTCTTCTGAGGTGATGTCAAAACTGAATTGTGAGGAGGTGGAGCTAAATGGCAAAGTCATCCTGAGGGGTGGGGCTAAAGGCGGAGCTTCGAAGCAAGTCGAGGCAATTGACAAGGATAAGGGTGCCAGTGAGGTGTTTCCAACGCTTGGTGATTGGATTCTTCATCCGGTCCAGGCCCATGTGCAGTTCGTGGATGACGTCGCGGTAACTGTCGCCGATCTGAGCGGCCCACGTCAACAAGAAGTCGTAGGCTGGTTTCCACATGGCCTGAAATGATGAGATAAATGGAAATGATATCATCTGATCGAATTCACGAATATGAACTTCACACTTCTATACTGAAAAGGAGGTTTTGTGTACTCACCTCACTGTCCACCATCCCGGTTTTGTCTCTGTGTGGAGCTTCGTAGGCCTCCATTTGTTGCTTGGATACGTGGGCGAGTTTTTCGGCGAGTTCCCTCCAGCGAGGCGCCACTTCCACTGCTGTCGTGAGCAACACGAAATCCATTATGAGTCGGGCCACCAATCCCTGACAATCGATCTTCAAAAGAGCCTGAGTAAGAGACAAAAATATGTACATTTTTAAAGCATCTACAAACATACATGAGTAACAAAAACGGCCAAAAATATACATTTGCTAGACAAAAATGCCATCTTTATCAGCTTTACACAAAGGTTGAAATATTGCACTGCAATTTCACTAATATTTAAAGTCACACTTGACCTTAAATGTTTGTCTTTTAATTTATATTTCACAAGCAACACCATTAACATTACTGCTGCCCTCTGGCCCTGCATAAAATGTTCATTATATCTCATAATGACACCATTAAAGAGTTTCATTAGAGTGGTGATTAGGAGGGTCGCTTGTTTATATAGGGTGGTATTTTGAGGTCTTCAAAACAAGACTGGAGATCTTTCTAGCGCCATAATAAACAATAATGTATTGACACAAATAGGCCTGATTAGGTTATTTACCATGGAACTCTAAATATGTTAATTTAAATTACTAAATAATGTGAAGCTTTTCTCAAAGTTAGTCTCTTATGTTCACCAAGGCTGCATTTATTTGATCAAAAATACAGTAATAACAGTAATATTGTGAAATATTACTTCAATTTAAAATGAATGTTTTTGAATGTTTTATACTTGAGTATATTTTAAAATGTGATTTATTTCTGCTTTACAAAGCTGAATTTTCAGCATCATTACTCAAGCCTTCAGTGTCACATGATCCTTCAAAAAATCATATTAATATGCTGATTTATTATTATTACTGTTGAAAACAGTTGCGCTGTTTAATATTTTTGTGGAAACTGATTTTTTTTCTTCAGGATTCTGTGATGAATAAAAAGTTCAAAAGAAATCTTTAGTAACATTAATTTCTTTGACCTGTTGGTTTTGATCAATTTAATGCATCCTTGCAAAACAAAAAAGTATTATTTTTTTATAAATTTATTCTGTATAAATTATTAATTTCATAAATATTTATAACATTATTTTAGACATTTATATACATTTTATTTTTCTAAGTAAATAATATAAACTCTGATACATTTTCTTCAGGATTCTTTGATGAATAGAAAGCTCAAAAGAAATATTTTGTAACAATATAAATATCTTTTGATCTATCACTTTTGATCAATTTAATATATGTTCTAAACTTAAAAAGCAAAAAGTCTTACTGACCCCAAAACTTTAAAAAACATTACTTATTTTATTTTTCTGTGCAAATAATATATTAATTTTCTAAATGTATTATAATAATATTTTATATTTTAAATATTTATGAACTTTTTCTATATAAATAATATATCATGACACAAAGGACCACATATATTCATGCAAAATAGCTTAAAATAAACCAGATACGTTGAAAACAGCCAATATAACACACACTCTCACACACACACGCACACACACACACAATTCTCCCAGCACACACACTATAAAATGTGATCTAACCTCTCAGGAGTGAAATCTGATTGATGTCAAGTCAAATGTGCTTTAAAATAAATGTCCAGGTGTGACAGGAGAACAACAATACATCCAGTCATGAAGCAAGAATGGATAAGGTACGAAAAAAAAAAAAAAGCAAGGTCAGGAATTTGTAGTCTTTGCTCTGCGGCCTCCACGGATGAGTGACTGAACCCTTCAAAGGACCCGACCGACCCGGTTTCCTGCCACACACACACACACAGCCATGTTTGGAATGAGAAGGGACCCCTGGGGTCCGGCAGAATGAAGCGGTAATCCCCGTTCTCCTTCATGCTTGATGCCGAAGAAGGGAACAGAGGAAAGAAAAGCAAAACTAGAGCCGCGGGAGAACTTCAGCGAGATAAGATGTATACAATCACGAGAACAGCCTCCCTGTTGGGTAAATAAAGTCAATGACTTGCTTTTTATTGCATTATGAGATACTGTACACGTATAAGTGAGACAAGGGAGATGGAAACTTCCGGAAAAAAGGAAGTATGGCTTCAAAAGCATGATAAAGCTGTGAGGCGACTTCAGATTAATTCCCCTGCAGCACTGAAGATTCTTTTGTTAAAGGAACACATAAATATTCTTTACCACAACTTCAGAAAGCTTCTGTAAATCTAAACCTAAATGACAGGTACTTTAGTCTGAGGGAAAAAAGCTAAGAAAATGCCCACAGAAGCGAAAAACAGGATTTCTGAATAAGCACCATTTAAATGTATATAATATAATAAAAATTAAAAATGTAATACATTTACACACATCAATATATCTTTTTAATTTTCTTAAAAAATATTTTAATTTTAATAAAAAAATGTCTTATTACAATTTGATTTTATATAGGTGCATGTATTTAAATATGTGACCCTGGACCACAAAACCAGTCTTAAGTCGCTGGGGTATATTTGTAGCAATAGCCAAAAATACATTGTATGGGTCAAAATTGTCGATTTTTCTTTTATGCCAAAAATCATTAGGATATTAAGTGAAGATCATGTTCCATGAAGATATTTAGTAAATTTCTTACTGTAAATATATCAAAACTTCATTTTTGATTAGTAATATGCATTGCTAAGAACTTCATTTGGACAACTTTAAAGGAGATTTTCTCAATATTTTTATTTTTTTGCACCCTCAGATCCAGATTTTCAAATAGTTGTATCTCAGCCAAATATTATCCTATCCTAACAAACCATACATCAATGGAAAGCTTATTTATCCAGCTTTCAGATGATGTATAAATCTCAATTTCGAAAAATTGACACTTAAGACTGGTTTTGTGGTCCAGGGTCACATATAGATGCCTGTATAAATAATTAAAATAATTAATTAAAATGCAATACACACTCATACATATGCATTTACATTGATTTATTCTCTTGCGATGGCAGCCGCATATTTGCTGTGACAGTATCTGACACCACAGGATGCAAATTGTCCTTTGTATGAATGTGGTAATGCTTCTCTGGAAAAGCAATTTCCATCTATTCCCTTTTTTCTGAGCTTTTCTCAATCTTTCTTTCTCTCTCTCTCTCTTTCAGCACGCTTTAATTTGATTGTGGGCCAATCCACGCCTGATCTTCCAGGCAAACACTGCATTCTCGGCCAAGAGAAGACTCTTGTTGAAAGCACCCGAGAGGTCTGCTGAATCCTGACATTTGGGATGAGATGGCAAAATGTCACAGTCATTAGAGGGAAAAATACGTTCAGCTGAACAGCCTCGGGTAATTTTCTTTCTTGCCAAATGGCTTTGTAATTTATTGTTGGAAGCCTCAACTCGCATAAATGTTTGCAAGAAATGTACAGCATTGCATTACTTCTCCTAACAACACCTCCCGCGAACCTTTAATCAATGACGGATGAGTCTCTCAGATAATTACTTGCAAAGAATTCAAATATACATTTGTATTTATGTAACCTCTACAACATATTGTAAACCTTTCTAAACAGATTGCTTCAGATGGCTGTATGTTGTTGATTTGCTAAAAAGAACTGATTCTTCAGAGTCATTAACTGGGAATCAGAGTACACAGGTGACACAGTACTTTGTTTTGATTCACTAAAAGTAATCGGCTCATTAGAGTCATTTGTTCAGACTGGTCGTTCTGTATGGTTTTTAACTCTCTCAAAAAAAGAACTGGTTTATAAATGTAATTCATTAGGGAATGTAACAACACATGATTTGCTAAAAAGAATCAGAGCCATTCCTTCAGGAATTGGACTACACTATTCGCGCGAATAACGACTACATCATTTGCGCTATACTGTATGTTTTGATTCACTAAAAAGATCTAGTTCAAAATAATGATTAGTTTGAGAGTAGTTGTGGTGAGCTCATAGGACTAAACTGTATGTTTTTGATATGCTAAAAAAAAACTGGTTCATAAGAGTCATTCTTTAAGGAATTTAATTTCATTAGTCGCTTTATGTGTCTGATTCTCTAAAAACGATCACCTCATAAAAATCATTCCATCTGGAATCAGACTACACCAGTTGCGTTTTTTGTTTTGAATCACTAAAATCAACCAGTTCAAAAAAGTAATTCTTTTGGGAAGCAAACCAACAGTGGTTTTGTTTGATTGGCTAAAAATAATTGGTTTGTAAGAATCATTTGTTCAAAAATCAAACTACAGTGTTTACGCTGGTTATGATTTTGATTCACTAAAAAAACTGGATCATGAGAGGCATTCGCTTGGAAATCTGACTACATTGTTTGTAATACACTTTAACTCACTAAAAAGGTCTGGATCAAAAGAGTCATTAGTTTGGGAATCGAACTACTGTACAATGCTGGCAAAATAACAACTGCATTTACTACATCAGTTGCAATGTACTGCATGTATTTTATGCGCTAAAAAGAATAATTTCATAAGAGTCATTTCTTCGGACTATGCTGCTTATGTGGTTTGTTTTTAGTCACCAAAAACAACCAATTAATAAGTGCCATTCACTACATTGTATGTTATGATCCGCTAAAAAGATCCAGATCAAAAGAGTCATTAGTTTGGGAATCAAACTATAGCATCAGCACTGTGTTTTTTCAATTTGCTACAAAAACAAATGGTTAGTCAGAATAATTTGCTCAGGAAACAGAACACAGTCAGTCACTCTGTATTTCTTTGATTGACTAAAAAGAATCACCTCATAAGAGTCACTCAGGAATCGTACAGCACCGGTTGCACTGCTTGTTTTAATTCACAAACTGGTTCATAAGAACCATTTGTTCAGGAATACTACACCAACTGTGCTATAAAAAGCTGGACCACACAGGATCGGATTTGAACAGTAATGCAAAGAACTGTAGGCATTATTTATTACTTTCCCCTTGTCAAAGAACAATTGATAGCAATTCCCTCCATAAATGAGTCTCCAATGGTTTTTTTTTACTCCGAGTCAGAAAGAATTGGATCTAAAATGGATGGTTTATTTACTGTTTGAATGCGTCTAGTCTGCCAGGGTCAAGAGTCTATTTCCAGAGATGGTTTGGTGAACTGGCGCTCTCTGAATAGACTTATATTTATGTATTCACTTCCTGAGTTTTTTCATCTTTGTAAGCCTTTCCAAAAACTCTATAAACAATGGGAACGACGTTTCAGTCTACATTGTTTGTTTTACTGGCAAGACCATAAAGAGTATTCACTAATAGAGTAGTCAGAGCCAAAAGAAGTCACATAAAAGCATAATTGATTGGATGTTATGGTATGAAGACTTGGGAAAAATGAACATGCAAATTCAATTAGATGTCTGCTAAAGCATGAACGGCTTCCTATCCATCTTTATGATTAAAATCTGACTTGAAAAATGCAGAGCATTGCATCGCCAGAATACCTATCCAGATTCCAGACTCATAGGAATGTAAAGTCCCTACCAGAGTGCGACTGGAATGTAACAGGAGCGCTTCGGCCCGTATCCAATCGGACCAGAATACCTCCTGAATTACCTGGTTAATAAAGAAAATGATGAATCGTGAAGGAACGGGACCTCAGGCATGATCAGAATTCTTGTGCCTATCCATCACAAAGGAATGTTCCGGAATTAGAACATGGAACATCCGGAGGCCAGGGGGCCACCTGTTCGGAATGCAACCGCTTTAATGAGGCTAGAACGAACGATACCGTTTGGAATAGAGCAAATCTCGGAGCTCTATGTAAACTTAACCATCTGTGCAGGGTGACATCTGAATAAACTGCCTAGCAGCCGCTGCCACAGTCTTATCAAAGGCAAACAGCCCTCATAACATCAGACTTCAGATGCCAAGCTCATCAAGACGCTTCAATATACAAACGGGAAGATGATTGGATTCGGGATGGTGTCGTTATGTAGGTAAATATCTGGTAAATTCAAAGGTTCATAAATACAATACACAATCAGAAAGAAAATTCATTTTGCTATATGCATGTGAAGACGGTGCTCATAGAGCGCGGGAGTATTGGACAGAGTAATTTTTGCATCTTTATAGGACTTAAATGGTAAAATTTACACACTTGTATGTGTCAAAATGCCCATCTTTGCAAGTGTCCTCATAAACAGTAATTTAGGTCTTAAGTGAAAGCAAACAGCTGAGAAAGAAAACACATGTGTAACAGTATATTTGATGCGGGCAGCTCTTAAAGTGACAGCAGTCTAATATTCTTGCCTGTCATTCATGTTAATCAAAGAACAAATGAGAGAAATCTCTCACTGCTCTTGACTAAATAACTTTTGTAACTTTAAGAAGAAGAAATATATATTTAATTTACACAGTTAAGAATATTTAGAAGAATATGCATTTAATTACTTTAATGTATGTAGCATTTCTTATTTATTTGTTCTACTGTAGTTTTTTGTGCTGTTGCTTGTAATAAGTTTCTCATTCTTATTTAATCGCTAACTGATTACTTGTCTTCAGTGAGCATGTTTTTTGTTGTTGTTTTTTAAATCTAGGCTAGTATTAGTTTGTTGTGATATTTACACTGGTGACAAGAATTATGAATTTTTTATGGTACCAAACATTTTTATATAATAAAGACCTTATTTAAAGCAAAAAATAACTATATTGTGATATATATAGTTACCATAAAATAAAATTACTCATATTGTGATATAAGATTTTGGTCATTTCGCCCAACCCTACTATGCACCTACTACAAATAATTAAATGAACGGTTACCCATAATGCACTGCTATGCTAGCAACAATGTCTATGATTGGATATGGAATAGCATACAACTACTATTTCTGTCATATAAATATCTGTTTGCACTGATATTCTGCACATGCTGGAATGCTGCAATGCTCTACAATGCATACAAAGTATGCTAGCATGCTAATCCAAACATATTTAGCCATGTTTGCAAACTAACTCACTTTAACATCCTCAAGGCCTTGGCTGGACTTCTCACAGACTTGTTCTGTCAGATTTAATAAAACATTACATCTGATAAGAATCTCCAGTTTAGTTTTATGAATGAAAACACCACATCAATGACTGAAGTAGCCCTTAAGTTCTGAGAGAAACTTACTATAACGCAACAAACTGGTCCTCAGGGTTTCAGGCCTGAAAGTGGCATTGAAACCAATTTCAGGTTTTACAGAAAAGTTCCAATCACTAAGAAAAACCTATTAAGGGTGTCGGAATAGTGGCTGAATGGTTCAGTATAAGAGACATGCTCTCAAATGGGATTGCAGTGCCGCTCGCCCTCGGCACAATATCGTCCACTTTCCCCGGAGACAACCTGACGGGAATGATGGACAGATGAAATTGACCTGTGAGCTTAGGAACAGTGGCATCTCGTTTTCTACAGTTTAGATGCCTGCTGTGGCTCCCTGCGTTTCGGTAGTTTACTGAGAGATGGGAAGCAAAAAAGATAGAAAGAAAAGAAACAGTAGGGGGGAAGGCAAGCCGATGAGTGGGAGGAAGACGAAAGATTTTCTTTCTTAGTTGTAAAACTGCATAAAATGAACCCACTAAGGATTTTATATCTCTCTAGTGACAAGAATAATGAGCCGAGTTTTTATTTTCTAGTTGAAAGGCTTTTTTCTTGTGCGGGAGAATGTATAATATCAGATTTGTTCTGCATTC
>JAFVLL020026804.1:0-38503 GCA_021397915.2 Tor tambroides
CTGACCCTGGAGGGTGTCCTGTCTTGTCATGTACTGTCCTGTGTGTCTAGCCCCGGAGGGCTCCTGATACCCCCTGGATTCCCCAAGGAAATTTTGGTGGGGGGTTAGTAGAGCTCTGGGTGGAGTGGGCGGGCCGAGGAACACGGCCACGAAGGACCGCCTGCCATGGCCTCCTGAGTCCCTTGCTCCGCCATGGCCTTCGGAGCTCACTGCACCGCCATGGCCACCTGACTCTCCTGTTCCGCCATGGCCGCCTGAATCCCCGGATTCCCCTGAACCGCCATGGCCGCCGGATTCCCCTGCACTGCCATGGCCTCCTGTCTGTCTCTTCCACTCTGGAGGTCCCCGTCCTGTGTTCCTGTCCGTGTCAGTCCTGAGGGGCCTCCAGAGCAAAAGACCACCCCCCCTCCGTGGTGGAACTGTTACGGCGTGGGACACGCCTTCCAGGAGGGGGGAGTACTGTCAGGGTTCTGTCGTGTGTCATGTGTTCCCGCCTCTTGTTTCCTTATTTGGTTTGTTTCCTGTCCTTGTTTCATGTGATTATTAGTTAAGTCTGTGCAGCTGTGTTTGTGTAATTAACGTGTGTGTATATTAGTTCATGCCTGTTCAGTTTCGTGTCGTCTGGTCTACTCGTTACTCCCCGGTGTTCCTGTCTGAGTCTGCCTTGCCTTGTCTTGCCCTGCCCTGCCTTGCCTTGATGTCTTAAAGACTATTATTTGAGTTATATCCTCGTCTACGTGTTCCTGTGTCCTCCCTCGTGTGTGCACCGTGACAATAACAAAAAAAAGCTTATTTTAGGATGATCCACTAGAACACCTACATTTGTTCCAAGTTTGTCACACTTCAGTTTGGGGACCAATTTTAACTACTAACTATGACTTTTACCTCAGTCTACTCTTAATTTGCTGCTAATTAATATTTGGTAAGGTAGTTAAGTTCAGGTATTGGGTATGATTAAGGGATTAAAAATGGTCATGCAGAATAAGGCATTAATGTGTGCTTTGTAAGTAGTAATAAACTGCCAATATGCTAGTAACATGCATGCTCATAAACATCTAGTTCATAGTGAGAACTGGTCCTTAAAATAACGCGTTACCATTTAATCCATGTTAATTCATTTACATAAGGATTCAGTTCACAGCTGAGGCAATAAAATAGGACTAAATGAGCACATTTTACTAAAAATCATACTGTTCACAGGAATCTACCATTCATTCTTATCTGAAGACAAACATTGTGTCCAGTCTTGTTTGTATGTTTGTGGTAACAAAAATAAAAATAATTCTGGTAATAAAAATAAGTTGTTGTTTTTTTTCATTACAGTAATGTGAATGAGTGGTGTTTAATATTAAGGAAAATGTCACAAAGCAAACAAAGAAAAAATATTTATGCAAAATGATATGTCTCACAACATTTAATCCCTTAAGATCACGCCCATCAAAACTGCTGGCTTTAAAATCTCTGATATATTACACCCTGAGAAAGAAGTTTGTCTGTTTTTCTACAGATGACCTCTTGCACTCACTGATGTTTGTGTCACCACCGATTTCCAACCCAACCATTAACAATCACTTACTCAGCCAATGCAGAGGAAACATTGCTTTGATGTGTTAATAGTGTAGCAGTTGTAGCAATTGGAGTGAATGATATGCTGACAGTATCGTGCAATCACCTCCTTTCACTGCTCTTCACCACACCAGGTCATGGGGGTCACTGACTTCCCAATTAATGATATGGGAAACTCCCTTTTCACGCTCCTGACAACACTATCCTTCATTTTGAAGACTGAGGACAGTGGGCCATTGATTGCACTTCTGGAGTTTTTCAAGGTTCCAGTGGAAAAGGTAAAAAATTCATCATAGATTGGAGGTTAAAATGAAAGCGCAGAGAATTTGGAAAACTGGCCACAATGTCGGAAAAGATGTGCATCCATAACAATATTCCACAAAGCTACAGATAAGAAGCTCGTTCTGTTAAGCCTGAATGTTTCAACTCTGTTTTCCTCAGTGCTGAAATAAAACCGGTTTGGGCTCAAGATTTCCCACAGCTGCTTTCTTTACGCAAGCATCTGACGACAATAAAAGTCATTTATGGATTTCGGAGCTTTGTGAAAATCCCTCTCAAGCAATGAAGTTCATGTGAGAACGAGGCTGCATGACATTAAAAACACAAACATCTTTGCAGAGGAACAGACTGCAAACAGACCGTAACGCTCAAAAGGTTGAGAGACTGACATTTGTCGCGTCAGTATTTCCTGAAGGATCTTTCATGCGAGCCTAACGATGAGGACTTACAGACTGAGGGGGACTGGTTCCAGAGAGGGGGGAGTAGACGACACGGTACTGCAGCACATCTCCGGAGGCCGGCTCCCAGCGCACATTCATGGTGTTTGTGGTGGGGTTGTAAACCTGGATGTTCCTGGCAGGGGTCCGCGTCACTGTTTCAGACAGGAGCAGGAGCAGCATCATAAAAACAAAGACAGTAAAAGGGGTGAGCGGTTAGCGTGGTTAAAGAGGTACAGAAATTTACAACTATTTACAAGAGCCCTTGTCCTCTGTGATGATGCATGCAGGTTTAAACACACTACTAGTTTCAATGTCAACCACCACAGAAACACATTACAACAGCATTCCAAAAGGGTGAAAAGCGACATCTCATTTTTGATTAAATCTGCCTTTAAACCAAAACCAACGGTAAGAGGTAATTTTCACCCCAAAATCAAAAGACAGACATTATATGTTTAGTTTTTGTTCAGCATGTTTATCTGTTTTATCTACAGTAAACTGAGACTTTTGTTAATACACTGGTCAATTTTGAGATTTTGGGTTATTTGGCTTTCTTTTGCAAGTGTTGCTTCAGACTTAGTGGGAAGAAAATTTCCAAAATACTCTTTTAAGTGTTTATTTTATTGCACTTTATCTGTTCACGTCTGTTTTTTTTTTTCCATGGGGGTTTGTTCATTTACCATCCACCTGACCTTTAATCCTAAAATTATGGTAACATTTTTTTCTAGTTGTTTACAATATTTTCTGATTTAAATTAGATATCAAAACCCTTTTAAAACTCTAATATTTCAACAAAATTAAACTTTATCCAGTGTTCAAATTTCCATTCTGGAAATGTATGCAAAGTAGCGCAGATTTATTTTGGATAAAATTTGCACATTTAAACATAACATTTCAGAAAATTGGTATACTAAAAATTAAGTGGGGAAGACTCTTTTTCCCTTAACAGTAAATGCGTACGATAACACACGTCATGAATGGTGCATGAAAACAAAAAGCAGAACAGAACAAGGTTTAGATTTCCACCAGCAAAAACCCTGATCCCAGATTTGACCAAAACCAACACTTGCATTAACGTGGCACAGCCACGCAAAGCAAACTGGAGATGATGGGAAGCAAACCACCTGGTGGAAAAACAACGACGCCAACAAAATCTGTTAGTTTGACTCTGAATGAGGAGCATTGAGCTGACAGCAGTAAATAGGGGTGCTTTTATGTCCTTGCACCTCCCTGGGTTTTCCATTTGGTGACATAGATTGTTCATAAGCCTCGCACCAGCATCTCCAGTCATTACACCCCATAAAGAAGGCTCATTAAGCCCAGACTGGAGTCACATTTATGGGGTTGCCAGCACATCGGTATTCCTCCCTTAGTGATCAATCCAATAAAGCTGATTCAATCTTTGAGCAAGTCTCTGGGATTCTATTTATAAGTGCAAGACTTTAATGTTAAAGCCAGAAAACTGCACTTTGCACTTTCTGGATTGAAAACTTTGGCAAAAGGATTCCTGTTTCTGGGGAGTATATGATGGATAAGTATGGGAATTTGTTGCTTTCCAGTAATGCTAAAATAAGAAAAGGCTGCATCAACTCACATGTTTTTCCATTCTCCGACATGCGCTTGCCTTCTCCAGGAGCGTATACTGGCACCACTGTTACTGTGTACTCGGTATCAGACTGCAGGTTCTTCAGAACGGTACTGGTGGTGCTTCCAGGAACCTGGACCTGAGAACATTAAAACAATGAAAGACTTTCATTTTCTAGTCTCTGCAAAATCGCACAGTGCTTAGGATGGTTGAGGGACTGCTGCTATGTGTTATATGTGTATTTTGTACATTTCGATGCACTTGTCTTAATGGTTGCTTGACGGTTGCTTTCTAGTCCAAGCCAAGAGAAACACTCCAAGTCTCTATGATTTCTATATTATTATACTATTCTGGTCTTCAATGTAGGTCTATGGGATTTTTGCATCGATTATATTATTAAAGAGGACATCGGATGCCCATTTCCCACAAGTTGGTATGATTCTTTAGGGTCTCCATTAAATGTCTGTAACATATTCGGTTAAAAATCTTCAATAGTCGTATAAAACAACTTCCTTTTTACCTTGTCGAAAACAACTTTGTTCATAGCGAGCCGTTTCGGTGCATGTCTCTTTAAATGATAATGAGCTACAAGAAATACATACATGAACTATGGAAGCCCCTTTCTGCCACTGAATGAAAATATAAAAAAGGTAATTGCAACTTTTAATCTCACAATTCTGACATTTTTCTTGCCATTGCGAGTTTACGTCTCGCAATTCTGACTTTTTTTGTTGTGAGATATAAGCTCGCAACTGCGAGTTATAAAGTCAGAGTTGCGACATATTAACTCACAATTGTGACTTTTTTCTCAGAATTGTATGATATAGACGTGCAATTGCAAGTTATAATGTCAGAATTGCAAAATATAAATTCTGAGAAAAAAGTCAGAATTTCAAGTATATCTCTAGCAATTGCGAGTTTATATCTATTCTGAGAAAAAAAGACAGAATTGCAAGATGTAAACTCACAATTGAGAGAAAAAAATCTGAATTGTGAGTTAAAAAGTCGCAATTTAGCTTTTTTCTTTTTTTTTCAGTGGCAGACACGGACTTCCATAATGAACTAATAAAAACGTCCGCCTTCAATATCTACAAAATAAAAGGATCTGCCAAATGCATAAATGTAATGAATATAAACACTCTTAGATGGTAGTTGAGAAACTGACATAACAAAATACATTTGTTTTATTTTGGGTCAGTAACCATGTCAGAAATTAAAATTGATCTGCCAACATTACAATAGCAATAAGAAATTTCGAACAAACTTTCCACAGCACCTCAGTGCGTCGAAGTTTATGATTTAAATGAGAAGTGGTCACACGATTTCAAGAAAAGCATTCAAGGATAACCAGTATTTCAGACAGCTCAAAAACATGGGTCAAATTGACCCGCAACATAATATAAGTGTTAGGAGGTGCCATGGGACGTACCATGTCTTCTGCGCCCCCTGTGATGGTCTGGTAGTAAATCCTGTATTGCCGTACGCTCCCTTCAGCCGGTTCCCAGCGCACATTCAGAGTGCTGACCGTGGGGTCCGTGACCTGAAGGTTTCTCACACTGCCCAGCGGTACTATGGGAACACACATAAACCTCTATTCAATGTGTCAACAATGACCTAATTTATATAATTTAAGCACTTTCTGAAAGAATGCATTAATGTAGCTGGGTAACCAACAGGTCTAATGAATTTGGTAAAGTCAAGTGACGTACATGTCTTTCCTTGGCCAGAAATGTCTTTGGCATCTCCACTCGCATAGATTGCAGCAACTGTGATGTAGTAGGGAGTGTCTGGAGTCAGTTTCTGCAGAATAACTGTATTTTTCTTCCCTCCAATCTGTGTCTGTGACAGAGAGAACGAACTGTGTTGTTAAAGGAGTCACGGGATCTGCTCCACTATTTGTGCCTATATCATATATATACACTGGCAACCACAAATTGATTAAATAATTATTCCTCAGCATGATAAAACAAACCTGCCATGCATTTTCATTACTCTAAATTTGATTTTTGTTTTTTGTCAACAAAGATAAGGATTAGTCATTTTCTGTGGTAATCAATTATTCCTTTAAATAAGCTAAAGTAATTTTCAGCAGTGCTGGATAATGTCAGAAACAGCACATCACAAATACTGTACGACTGCAGATAGGACTGTTTTTCAGTGGAGCAAAACAGCGTTTAGTTTTATGCTGTTATTCCTAAGACTGCTGCCAGTGTAAATCTGCCTTCTTGATGAAGAAAACAGAGGCCGGAAAAGTCACTGCAACGACTTTAGTACAGAAAAACAACACCTCTGCACCCATTCAGATACCATGAAAACATGGAAAATAATAAGATGATAGTTGATTCTGCAGACAAAAACATCTTAAACAGCCTAAGATTTGCACTCTTAGTTGGACCAGCTAAACCAAAAACAGAAACCTGTAGGGAATATTCAGTGCACTTTCAGATATTTCCAGCCAGTGCAGCAATTCATATGAAATATTAGGGCAATAAAACAATAAATCATTTAGATTAAATCTATTCCTATTCTTTAGAGTGATGGCATTAATCTAAAGACATAATGCAAACTACAGATCTAAGTTAACAGAAATATATTGTGTTGGCATTATACGCTACCGTTCAAAGGTTTGGGGTCGGTAAGAATTTATTGAAAGAACTTTCTTATGATCACCAGGGATCAAAAATACTGTAATAACAATATTGTGAAGTATTATTACAATTTGAAGGATCTGTTTTCTATTTGAATATACTTTAATTTACATGTAATTTATTCCTGTGATGCAAAGCTGAATTTTCAGCATCATTACTCCAGTCTTCGGCATCACGTGATCCTTCAGAAATCATTCTAATGATCAAGAAACATGATTATTATTATCAGTGTTGAAAACAGTTGTGCTGCTTCATATTTTTGTGGATAAGGATTCTCTGATAAATAGAAAAAAAAATTATAAATGTCTTTACTTGTCTTGATGAATTTAATGCATCCATGCTAAGTAAAAAAAATCATTTCTTTCAAATAAATAAATGCATAAATCTTACTGACTGAAAAGATTTGAATGGCAATGTGCATGCAGTTTATACATCTTCATTAATTGACTAATTAAATTAAAAAGGCTAAATGTAATATCTGTACTCTGTCACATATGACCATTTAAAACTAGTTAAAGCCAAAAGGGTGATTAAAATGGTGATAAACTGTGAACATTGATATCAATTATTTAACTTATATTCTTATATTCACCAACTACCCACAAGCACCAACTCTCTTATTATCTTAATCTATCCAAAATGGATAAAAGTCTTATATTTTAGTCACATTGCTAATAGTGAACTCATATTATATCAACTTAGCTAGGTAATTCTATCCATGTTTACACAAGATGAAACCAACAGATTTGTTTTGCACTGGATCAGAAAAATTAAAGTTTATGTGCACAATTCCTGGTTCAAAACAATTTCAGTGTCCATAACATTTTGTTATAATAACTCAAATCACATTGGGAGGCAGTCAAAATCTTTTTTTTCCCAAATTAATCAGTGTTGGATGAATTGAATATGGATACAGTTTGTGGTTGAGAACTGTTTGCGATTTCGCTTGGTGCCACTAGTGGAAATAACACATCTCCTGTAATACTACTATCAGTCAGCCAGATAATATGAACATAAAAAATGTAAAAATGTCCTTTACCGATTGGGATCTTCCTCCTGCAACTGGCACATAGGTGATCCTGTAGTTCTGCACTCGTCCAGGAGCGTGATCCCATTTGGCAGTGAGGGAGGTGGTAGTCGCATTGAACACCTGGAGGTTTTGAGGAGGTCCACTGGGAGCTATAAGAAACAACAGTTGAAATTTCAGTTTTGCGTTCGAACACATCCTTATATCTATATGGAATCCAAATGTTAAATGTCATGCATCTTAAAAACACCAGACTCACCGGGTGTAATAACCTTGGACACTGCAGTCAGCAGGGCACAGAGAGAAAGAGTGAGAGTTTGTCAAATGCATAAGCGGTGTCTAAAGTGCAGTAAATGGAAAAAGTTAATCATTTGGATTTCGGGGTTTCTTACATGTGCGTTGGCTTCCTAGAAGATCTTCGCTCTCAGACTCATCGGGGTAAATGGCAGTGACAGAAACATCATAGAGGGTGTCTGGATCCAGGTTCTCCAGAAGAAGAGTGGTGTCCTCACTGCTCAGGATATCCTGAGGAACACAGTGGTATTAGCTACATACTGTACAGCAGTTAAATGTGCAATTACCATTTACCAATACTGCGACACAAATAACACTACTGCTAGATAATAACTATTGCATGCAGGGGTGTAAAAAGTACTGAGAAACTAAAAGTACAAGATACTATGTCAAAAATTTACAGGACAGACATTGTCAAATTTTTTTTTACTTTTTTACAAAAGTATTTACTCAGCACTTAAAAAAACAATTTCATTACGTGAAATAAAATTACATATATATATATATATATATATATATATATAAACAAAAATTTTTTCAAAACTAGATCAGGATAAAGAAAAATACAATTTTTATTTTTAACTAACTAGAAAAATGATGTGTACTTTGTACTTTCTACGTGAAATTGCAATGGAGTAAAAAATTATTATTTTTACTTTGTAAATGTTCTGTTCCCAGAACAGTACTATTACTCTATACTACTTCATGCCTCTGAGTGTAAAGTATGCATGTAATATTTATGATTTTACGGGAAGTAAATGCACAGTTGAAGTCAAATCTTTAGTATTTCAACTTGATGAATCAGACATCATGTTTAGACTCTGATGTCTTACATATTGAAAGTTGTTCTCTCCACTCTTGGTCCAGCCGACACGGTAGAGGGAGACATCAGGAGCGCCGTGCTCCCAGTGAGCCCTGAAACTGGTCTGGGCCACTTGAGAGAACCTCAAGTTCTTCGGAGCAGGGACAACGTCTAAAACGAACAGGATGATAAGCTGAGTTTCAGGTTACATTTGAGCACCTGAAAAGTTTAGCACTCAAGTGTTATTTCACTTTACAGAGGTTATTCATAGATAATGGATCCCTGGCCTGTTACCTGTAATGGCTTGGTTAAGCATTGGGTTTCCGGTCCCAGAATCATACACAGGAGTCACAGCCACATCATATTCCGTTTGGGAAATGAGATTATCCAGTCCTCTAAACGTTACATCTCTGTCAACTTCAAGCTAAATTGAAACATGAGAAGTGCAGTTATAGACACTGTGTAAAGTGTAGTTAGCAATATAATCTATCAGATTACACAATCTAGGGAATGTAATCTGACAATTTACTGATTACTTTTAGATGACTTTTATCAATAAATTATTAACACTCTACTGCTATTGTATTAATAATCATGTAATCAATAAAAATTTAACTGTAATCTGATTATGAGTATTTTAATATCTAATTACTGGGATCTGATTAAGTAATCCAGATCACCTGTAATAATTTACTTGTAACTATATATATATTATATAAATATAAATCTAATATAAATATTTTATATTTTTGAAGTTGGAAATAAAATTGTGCACAGATTTCAGTTTGTCGCTTTTAAAATTTCATGTTCAGTCCGATGTGTTACTTGTCATTTCTTCGTAATTATTTGTGCAATTATTAACTATTTCTGAGTAATTGTTGTAAATCCTACAACTGTTTGATTTAAATGTATGCATCATATTTCATGTATTGAACAAAATCCATCTTTGCACTCCAGAAGCAGCACACAAGCTGCATCTGAAGTGGAATTTAGATGTATTTATGCAGACTTTTTAATGCAGCTCAGAGATGCCACAAATGCATTTACACTGCTGTTACAATTGCAAATACTGTTAGGAGATGAATGTGTTAAATATAAAGTATACTGAACATAAAACTATGACATCATACTTTAAATATGAAACAAAAACCATCAAATGAGTGAGTCACTGATTTTCTCTTTCAACTGATTTGTTCAAAAGAGCTGATTCATTCAGAAATGAAGCAAGCTGATTTCAAAACCATGTACAGTATTAGCATCCTACTCTTGCTATTTATGCTATAAAAATGCTAAAAATAGTAAGAGCACTATACTAGTATGCAGCTGTCTTTATAAATGGCTTATTGAATCATTGACTCGCCCGATTCATTCAAAAACATTTTCATTACAGAACCATTCAGGAACAAAATCTGGTATTTCAAAACCAGACTCTCCTACCTAAAACCAGATGGATGGCCACCTTAGCATGTGATGCATTTTTTGCTAGAGAGGGGTTGACGTTGAGAGAAACAACAAAGCCTCAATATATATAAAATCACTTCAAGTTCCTCCAGGATTAGACCTGATCTTAGATCCAGTGTCAGGTAACAGGAGCTGCCGCCATCTGCCGGGCTTCTCAGGCTTCCATCCACCTGGACCCACATTTGTGTGCATGTTTGTTTCATCTTTTCATCCCAGAATGAAGAGTTATGAGCAGAACTGAGTCATGATTAATGTCTCAGGATGTGGAGAAAAGCTGAGTTCAAAACTGCCACTGAGAGTTAAAAAAGAAAAAAAAAACATAGGAAAAAAATCCCACCCATAAAATACACATCCCAAAGCACTGGACTGCTGCGTGCCACTCAAAACTCCATCTTTTTTTATCGTCTGTCTGTTCTCGCAATCTTTGGTAGATGATCGCCGTAACCGAAGCTCTGGAGAGCAGCTGTACTCTCTCGGCAGCTGCCGTCTCCACTGACTTGTGTAAAGTAATTGCTGATATGTTAAAAGGTCCCAAATCCATCAACATGAGTCTCCTTCTTGGTTGTCTGCCTGGATACATTGTGTAAACAGACAAGAATCTTTCCACAGGAAGGCTTCTACAGTGACCCAGGAAGGCTTTGCACAATTGAAAACAAGATTGTTGTTCAACAGCTGATAAGCTGTGCACACAATTAATCCCAAATGCAGTGCTACTCAACACGTGGATGGCAGGCCGCGTGCAGCCCTCGGAGTATTTCGTTGCGGCCGGTGTGATATGATTGTCAAAAAAACATAAATATTACAAGTGCAAATTACTTTTACTATCAGACCTCAAAAACCCCGCTTATGATTGCGTTTGCTTTGAGAACCTTCTGCTTTCAGTGGTTATCATATGTCAGACCGGTGATTTTTCTAAAAAAAAATAATTGGAATCAGCAGCTGTAGTCAATTAGGATATTCTGTTGTTTAGGTAGCATTGTTGTAAAACTTGTAAAGTGTCGTAAAATCATTAAAAACTATGACTGAAACAACTTTACAGTTCAAGTAACACAAAATTCGACAGCTTTATCAAAGAATAAACATCACATTTCTGATTATGCATGTTATATGCAATTGGTCCGAACAAAAACAGCAGATGGGCTGAATGAAAATGCAAATCTCTGACAGCATGTGGTGATTTTGGAAAAACAGAAATACAGCGGTTACCCCAGTTTCCACCATACACAAAGCAGCGCTGCACTTATAAGCGCTACTTTTAGACATCATATGGAGGTAAGATGAAAAGAAAATGCCATTATAACTTTTCTGAAGACAGTCCGTTTCCTCATGCATATAATCACAAATCAAATGACTGGCCTATTCAGTGATTTGTCAGAATGGGCAAATGTCACCAAAAGCTGATGTGTTTGACTTTACCTCTTTCAACTCTCCCTCCTCTGGCTTGTAAGTGATGATGTATTTACGAACGGCGCCGGGCGCAGGATCCCAGTCCAGCTGCATGGTGCTGTGGGTAACGTCTGTGATCCTCAACTCACCGGACGGAGGAATAGGCACTACAGAGAAGGGAGAGACACAAAAAAAAAAAAAAACAACAGACAAACAAACGATGAGAATCAGATAGATGTGCTAAACATCCCTGCTGAGGGGAAGAAAGCCCTAGTGCCACCTACGGGTCACCCCCCGATCAGAGAGAGGTTCACTGGCGAAATCGCCGAACAGGGCGAAGAGGGAAACTCTGTAGGCCGTGTTGGGATGAAGTTTCTTCAGCTGGACGTCAGTAACTGTTCCTTTCACACGCATCTGTGAAAGTCAACCACATCACAAATGAAAGGGATGGTGGACTTGTTCAAGGGAACATAATGGAAATTTTTTACGCCACTGCTGAAAAGACCAGTTTGAATTTCTAAGATAGTTTATGAATGATATGGATGCTGATATGAGTGATTACATTAACTACAAGTAAAACTCTTACAAACAAATAAATATCAGTGATTACTAAAAATGTTATCAGTAATGCTAAAATAACACTAGGCTGAACAAAGCTCACGGCCACATAGAATAAGAGAGTTAAATTTGTAACAAAGAGTAACAAAGTTACAAAGTTTAGAATACCATGAAGAATCATGGACAAAAAGTAAATAGGGTTCATTCTGATGGGATGTTGATGTTAAGCTATTTAAGAAAAAGAGTGCAGAAATGCAGGGGATTAGTATCCAAAACAACATTTGCTGGTCTTTTTAGCAGGACAGTTTTAGCACAAATACCTTTAAAATAACTATAAATCCTTCAGATTTATATATAATGGTAGAAATTATGATTTTAGTCTTGTCTTGACTGAGATATTGAATTCTGAATCCCAATGCAAAAAAATATTTTCTTACTCTGTATTTTTATTTCATTTTCCAGAACAAATATCTAAACATTCCTAAATCAAGATACATTTACTTACATATATATATATATATATATATATATATATACCTGTGTGTGTATATATATATATATATATATATATATATATATATACATACATATACACACACACTCAGATGGTCCAAAAAACACAGACAATATATTAAAATTTAATTTTTGTTTAAAACAAGGACATATAAAGTTCCTACCCTGTTGGCGGAGATTTGTTTTTGTTTTAAGCATAAACCCACTTAATTTTGAGACATTTTTCAGAAAACAAGGCTTAATTTTGCTTGAAATTTTGCATGAATGTTTAGATAGATCGAACTGGAAAATAAGGCAAAAAATAAGACAAAAAGTGTAAGAAAAAAAGAAGAAGAAATATTTTTTGCAGTGAAGACATTATGACTGTGTCTACCAACTATAACAAAAACCCTAAGCATATTCTTTTCTCTTTTTTTGTAATGAAAGAATGGAGGAACAATATTGAAACATCTGCTCTCTCAGACAAGCCCAGTGGACATCAGATTCACGCCAGAACTGACGTCGAGATCTCTGGATATTCTGTGAAATACTTGAAAGAGGAACTGTGCTAACAAGCCCCAAAGCGCTAATGAGCTGTTATTTTCCAAAAGCTGCAATACAAAGGACGTTTTTGAACCCCATAAATGTAGACCTACCACCTGTGGTATCTACAATATCTCCAAAAATGCTTTCCATTTCCTCTTTCTGCTACAGTATGTCATAGTTGTTGACAGATTTGAGCTGCATAGCACCATTGGGTTTCCATTAGAACATTTTGTCTCTTCCAGTAAGTCCTGATGAAAATTATTAACACGTTTTGTATTTATTTTTTTAAACATTCAGCATCAAAACTGGCCTTTCCAAAAGGCTGACTGACTAGATGAGACGGGACAGCAGACTGGGCAGTGGTTGAAATGTGTGGCGTCACCGTACCTCCTGTTCCACAGAGGGTTCGGTGGCTTTAAGGGTGTTGTAGAGAAGCATGTAGCCTGTGGCCCCTTCGACCGCATCCCATCTCACATTCAAGGTGGTGGAGCGCTCTTTGTAGATGTTCATGTTCTTCACAGGACTGACAGGCACTACAGAGGGGAACATGACTTTTCTCTCTTTCTCTTCTGCAATTTGATCCCTGACTATCCATCTAAGCGGCCTGAAGCTCGAATGGGAACATGGAAGCATTCCGGATGGAATGATGGATGTGTGACAAGATGGAATGGAACGCCATGAGAGACAATGGTCGGATGAGAATGATCATGGTATACTCACGTGATGGGAATGACTGACAGATGGACAGACAAACAGATATGCAAATGTCAACACATAGACAACAAATGAAACAATACACTGACACTTTGTAAAGCAAAGCAGCATCATGCCATATGCAACACAGTTACTTTCAGAGCGCTGTAAAAGAAATGATGATGTTAGGGTTAAGTCATAATGGAAATTAAAAAAATTAAAGGTGGCAAAAAAGGGTACAGCAATATTAGCACATACACATTGCATAGCATTTTATTTGCACCTTCTCAGCAACTGGCTGAACATCTCATTGTATCTCATAAACAATTCATTTTTAAACAGCAAAGATTATACTTTATTGGGTGAATCTCTCGAAACCTGTCAACAACTGAATTGCATTTCAAGAAAATATAGAAATATTGACACTTGAGAGCATTTTCAGTACCATTAATGTTTTTGTATTGACACATTATTAAAAAGAAATCACATTTTCCTTATTGTAAATGTATATACTATCGTTCAGAAGCCTGTGGTCTGTAAGATTTGGTAAAGCTTTTGAAAGAAGACTCTTACGCTCAACAAGGCTGCATTTCATCAAAAATACAGTAAAACTGTAATACTGTAAACAGTACTACAAAAGTAATTTATTGCTGTGATCAAAGCTGAATTTTCAGCATCATTACTCCAGTCTTCAGTGTCACATGATCCTTCAGAAATCATTCTAATATGCTGATTTATCATCAATGTTGTAAACGATTGTGCTGCTTCATATTTTTGTAGAAACTGACACATTTTATTCTTCAGGATTCGTTGATGAATACAAATTTCAAAAGAACAGCATTTATTGGAAATAGAAATCTTTTGTAACAGTATAAATGTCTTTACTGTAACTTTTGACCAATTAATGCATCCTTGTTGAATAAAAATGTTGATTTTTTTTTTTTTTTAAATTAGACATGTTTTTGTGAGATTCACCCAAGTATTGTATGATACAATATTTACAAAAGTGTCTAACTCTGTATTGTGGCAGTACCATGGTACAGTTATGGTGTCAGACTGTAATACCACTGGTATTGAATGATTACTGTCCTCAAATACCATGATATTTCCATGGTACTCCAAGGTACATTTAAGAATATCATAGCATTACTGTGTAAAATGTCCAAAAAACAAAGTATTACAATGCAATAAACTGTATTACCATGGTATAAAGAAGAGCAGAACCATGTCCTCATCATTATGTACTTCTAAAACAATTACATCTATCGAACGTGCAAATAATTCATGATTTTTTTGTTGTTGTTTTTTTTTTTTTTGTTTTTTGGTGTTCAGATACATATGTGACCCTGGACCACAAAACCAGTCTGAAGTCGCTGGGGTATATTTGTAGCAATAGCCAAAAATACATTGTATGGGTCAAAAGTATTGATTTTTCTTTTAAATGCTAAAAATCATTAGGATATTAAGTAAAGATCATGTTTCATGAAGATATTTTGTAAATTTCCTACCGTAAATATATCAAAACTTAATTATTGATTAGTAATATGCATTGCTAAGAACTTCATTTGGACAACTTTAAAGGCGATTTTCTCAGTATTTTGATTTTTTTTCACCCTCAGATTCCAGATTTTCAAATAGTTGTATCTCAGCTAAATATTGTCCGATCTTAACAAACCATACATCAATGGAAAGCTTATTTATTCAGCTTTCAGATGATGTAGAGATCTCAGCTTCGAAAAAATGACACTTGAGACTGGTTTTGTGGTCCAGGGTCACATATTGAGGAATTGGCTCTGGCTCTTCTGGTGATGAGTGAATCGTGGGTAAATGCACACTTACATGTAGTCTCTGAGCCTTTGAGGGGGTCGCTGCTGTCCTCCCCCACCACTGAGTAAACCTTCACCATGTACTCCGTCAACGGAGTGAGATTCTCCAAGACCACAGTCGTCACCGTCCCATCAACAAGCAGCTGCAACAGATGAACAGAATTAAAGCGAGAACTCACAAGAATAGGACATGACTGTGTTTGCAAAGAAAACACAATTAATCACTTCTAGGTCAAATCAAAGTTAGCCTTTCCAGATTGTTTCCGGACTTCCAGACTTTCTGAAGAAATCTAGTTTTTGGCTCAGCATGAAATGCCTCAAGCCACACTTTGTCTTTCTTTGGTCTTTCTTGCTGTTAATGTGCATTGCGTAAATAGTTTTAACTGAATTGCACACTTAAGTTTAATACTTAGGGTTTCATAACCCTAACAATTGGCGATAGTAATTGTGCTGCTTTTCAAACATGTGAAGTGTTCATACCTTTTGTGGTTCTCCTCCCGCGATGCTCACATACTCTATTCTGTACTTCTCCACAGGTCCATCGGGGGCGACCCAGCTGGCGCGGAAGGAGTAATGGGTCACTTCTGAGGTCGTTAGATCAGTGGGTGGCTCTGGGCCTCCTCCTGTGAGGGGTAATGATGGTGATTAGGGTTTAACCTTTGACCCCTCACATACTCCAACATTAGACTGTCATATCAGCGCTGTTTCTGAGCTAAGCTGAATTTGGTAAACATTGCCCTAAAATTCTGTAAATTATATAGTAATTTTAGAGTTATTCTAGAGTTTTAGAGTTCATACAGTGATGCATTTAATTAGAATAATGATTTTGAATATTCAAAATATTTAATAGGAGATATAGATTATTGACCTTATTGTTATTACTGATTTTTTTTTTCAACATGTTAATGGACGCTATATTGTGTTTTCTGCATCTTTGGTCATGGGAGTCATTATAATGGCGTCATTCATTTTATATACATATATATATATATATATATATATATATATATATAATAATCATCTAGGAGCTGGTTGTTTTGGTTCATGGCAGAGCTCTTTAAATTTTCACAGGGAAAACATGTCTCATATTTTACTTTGCTACACTAAAAGAACAGGAGAAGAATTTCCTCCAGAGATTACAGGAGCTACAACACTGTAGCAGCTCTAACATTGCTCTGATATGTCTTGAAATCTCAGAAGATAATACTAATCAGTCAAAAGTTCACAGAATATTAACAGCTTCATGTCTTTTTTTCCAGCTCATTTCTAGACTGGGCTGCTTCAAGCCATTTTTTTTTCTCGTGGAGCCTGGAATGTCTGTCAGCGCCTGGATCAAGTTTCAGAGTGTCAAAGTTTCATCATGAAAAGGTCAAAGCCTTCAGGGATTCAATTTTGTAAAAAGGAAAAAAAGGAAAGACTAATTCTAGAACCTTTTAGGACATAGCTGTTGACAGCCCCATCAACACGCTGACATAGTGACACTGCCACAATTCATCACATTTAAATATTGTATATTATTAGCCTAAGGACTTTTTAAAACTGTTATCAGAAAGAGGTTGATCAGAAATACAGGTAACATTTTATTTGGAATGTCCACAATTGACATTCTACCCACTATAAGTAAGCAATCATTAGAGTATTAGTAGACTCTCTGCTTAGTGTAATGATGATAAAGATGTAATGCTGCATAAAAGCAAGACTAAATTATGCCTGCTCTGACCCACCTCAACCCCTAGTATTGGAGTAATTTTTGTGTAAATGCAATTAATGCCACCTCTTAGCGGCATTAAACAGTCTTTTTGTAAAGATGCCTAAATGCAACCTCAAAAGTGCTTATATGCCACCTTTGCAGTGCAAATTTGCCATTTGACCTTCATTCTCATATAGATTGCCCGCTTTTCACAATCCAGTCAAATTTCTCTACATTTTTTCTTATTGACTATTCCTTTTCCCTCAGAAATACTGTATCTTTCAGCCTCAATGTTTTAGAGAGTGTGACCTCAGTGATACCTGGACCCTTGACACTGTTACACAGGTTGTTTGTCAGGTCGTCCACGATGTCCAGCAGGAAGGAGAAGTCAGCCACGTTGTACATGTGGATGTCATCGGGATCAGAAGCAATGGATCTCAACTCATTCTCATCAGCGTTCTTCACACCTGGAGATCAAAACCAACAAAAGACATGTTAAAGCCCAGTTCAACTCATTATCCATTGTCTTTCTCTGACCAATCATATCAGACCAAGGGCCAGTTTTACTAACAGCTTGCGCCAGTGCAAACCATCTTTTGGCGTTAAAATAGTCCTGTCAGGTTTTACTAAAGACACGCAGTGACGAATTAGCACTGAAAAGGCGTGGACACAGTTATTTTTGTGCCTGACCTTATTGAATATGCATTTCTAGGAGTTTCCCTTTCAGACGCAAAACTTATGGGAGGAGAGTATTCAAATGAATCATGCAAAACGTTTTACTAACGTTTGCGCTCAACAAATTACTGGCATTTGTGCCATTATTTAACACCCCAAAAAAGCATGTCTTAAACTACTTTGCGCTTGAAATGGCTGCAATTTGTTGCTAGGAGGAGGCACAGCAGAGATGAGAGAGAAGGGAGAGGAATTTTTTCCACATGTAATTTATTTGGAATGCAAGAAGAACACGAAAATATCGTTTGCCAAGCCATGTTATTTTTAATTTGCTTCAGGAAATAAAAGACGACTTGGAACCCTCAACTAGGAGTCACGCAATACCAAGTCTATCAAAACTTATTGCAACTTCTAGCATGTTTTGGCCTCCGGTTCTTTTCAATGTACTATGGCTTTTTATGTCTTCATCCTTTATTTGCGACTGCTCTAATTTGCGCTGCTCTTGGTATATTGCGTTGGTCGATATGTAAATGAGATGTTCATCTGTGTTCTTTAATTTGCGCAGTTGTTAGTAAATCACCCGCAGAAAATTCCCCTCCCATCGGTGCTGTTTTGGAACTGTGCTCTCACACTAATTTGTCCTGTTTAGTAAAACTGGCCCTAGTCTGAATGATTGTAAGGGGAAACCAGTTCTTACCAATAGCATACAGTTCAATGCCCTGGTCGCGTAGGTTCTGAGAGTTGACCGTGATGTCATCCTGAGACTTGCCATCAGTAACCAGGACGCCGATCTTCCGAGAGTTCGGACGCATTCCAACATTAGCCTTGAAATTGTTCTGAAGGATGTAGTTTAAAGCAAGGCCTGTGGAATACAGAATGTTAGTGAGTCTAAATACACAAGGTGGGCATTAAACCTAATGAAGACCAGTATGAAACCCATAAAGCTGCTGTGTCATATTTGATATGCACATTTCTATGGCCTCTTTGCTGAAATTGCTGACTAAAATACTGATAGTTTATACTTTTTTAGCAAGTAAAAGTTCTTTGAGTTTCAGCTCCATTATTCTCACTCTATCCTACTATGTGAGCCATAAATCTTTATGTATCAAATACAATTCTCAAAAAAACACATGGAATTTTTTTCTTTAGATATTTTCTAAAGATTCAATAAACTGTTCCATTTTTAATTGGAGCTGCAATCGATAACATCACAAGTGGAAGACAATCTTCTACAAACTTTAGGATTTCACCACAGATCAAGTGTGCTGGGTCTGTCATATAGATCAGAATAAAACACGATATACCAGTCAGAGTGTTTCCTCCTTTGTAGGGTAGATTGGCCACGGCATCCAGCAGCTCTTTTCTGGTTCTGTGAGAGTTTAGGTGCCACTCAGTCTTTGGGTCTCCACTGTACTGTGCCAGACCTAAAAACGGACAGATACAGTTTTCATAATTACACCCAGAAGAAGATGCCATTGCTCAGAAGTTTCTCTTTTATAGTTCAAAAGACCTAATATTTTTTTTTTCCTCAGATATTTGTCCTAAACTGTTTGACGAGCAATAAACATTCATGGGAAACAAATGAGAGGGTAAATTGGCATACAGTAAGAGTACACTGCAGATCATTTGGTCTTGGAAAAATTTAATGAGAACTGATGAGGTTATACTGAGATATTGCAAAACGAAGTATCTTGGATTACTCAGTCAAAGTTTGAGATACTGTGAGACATGTGAGATGACAAGGGTCTTTTTCTCAGGAGAAAAGTCTGAGACTTGAGAGAGAACTTCCTACGCATGGCACTATTGTGGATCTTCTCACTAATATGGGGTTCAGGATAAATTTCTCTTACCAATCTGGACACGATCCGGCCCGATGTCAAAGACACCCACCATGCGAGCAATGAAAGACCTTATGGTCTTGAAGTTCAGACGACCGATGCTCCAAGATCCATCAACAAGCAGGATGATATCGGCCTGGGCTGTGGTTTTGCACATTACCTCTGTTTGACCAGAGAACAATTCAGTCAGTCAGTTCATTATTATAAAACGAATAACAATAATAATTCAGACTAGTAGATGTAAACATTCAATTGGATTGTGATTTGTGATAAAGGATGCAGATAAGAGTTTAGACACACTAGGACACACAAAACATTCACACAGTCATGCAAAGCATGACAAAACTGTTTATTTGGCATTTTGAAAACACACATTTTTTTACATTATATGTTAAATAACATCTTTTCAACTATAAACTCCATTTCTGTAAGTGATGTCTTTGTCTGTGTCCCATCTTGCTGTCTCTTCAGAAAACTGAATGAAGGGGTAAAGAGAAGGAAAATGTCGCCCACCTGGCCCTGCTCAAAAAGAACATGTTGCATAATTGTCTGGTTTATAGATCATTCCCTCTAGCATCCAAAAAAAAAAAAAAAAAAAAAAAGTATAACATTCAATGGATATAGCCAGATAATATTTTAAAATACCATAGTTATTATGGTTTTGAAATGTATTATACCTGTGTGGGAATTTCTTAGTAGCAATAAAATGAATTATTTAAGGCTTCAAAACATATTTATTAGCCAAACAGTTGCCTGCCCTCAATAGTAATGTGGAATTCTCACAGTTAATTTATGACCCCTTGTACCCTAAACACTAAAGCCGGGAACATACTTCAGGCAAGTAAGGAAACGCAGATGCAAATCGGTAAATGCATTTCACACACACAGTCCCGGTGCATTTGTCTCCAAATGCAAAACTAAAATACAAGATAACTAAAATATGCCTTAAATTGAACACTTCACCTTCAACAAGCTAATGATTATAATCAACACTCAGCAATCTTCCTTCTCTACATCATAAGAAAGCCACTATGAAATGTTCTCTTTAAAGAAAGATGAATAATATAATATTCATGATTAACAAGGATATAATGTATTACAACATTATGAATAATTATAATGCATTATACCCTCTAATAACACTTTATACTGCCTTTTGTGTCACTTTTGATCAATTTAATGTGTCTTTGCTGAATAAAAGTATTCATTTAACAGTTATTCATTTAATTCAGTTAAATTAACTAATGATCACAAATGGAACCAGTTCACCTCATGTTGAACTTTCTCATATATATATATATATATATATATATATATTTAAATGAGAAAAATGCGAGAGAAGCATTTTAAACGTAACTAACCATAGTATTGGTGTTTTTGTGCTTTTTTGTTAGTGCCTGTCGCATGCAAATGACAAGCTGAGCGTTACACCTCAGAGCTCTTGTCTGGGAATATTTGCTTTTCACTCTCCTGCCGGTGTCGGTCGGCCGACCCTCACCATCGGATCTGTTTCCAATTAGGAGCAACATTCCAGACCAGGGTCAGCCGACCAAATGCAAAGCTTTCATTCTGTATGTTGCTTTTTTCCTAACCAAGTTGTAAAGCATAAGTAATTGTGAGCAGATAATCTTTCTCGCTCTTGAAATTCAAGAGTCCTTCCACAAGAAGGCAGAGACATGGCTACCATGTGGCGCAGTCACCCTGTCTGCTCTTTCACAACACAGTTAGCTGTGCTGAAAGGTATTTGCCATTACTCAAAGCACTAGACTGCAGCCTACTTTTCCGATTCAAAACTGACAAAGAACTTATGCTGTGTTATATATGAATTCACTAAATGCAGAGCAGATGCAGTAGATTTGTGCCATCTATCATCTGTTACAAAATGAATGCTATATGCTAATTGTTTTGGAACTCAAATAACATTCTACATATTGAGCTGAATACTCTGCAGTACCATGAGATCTGATGGTTGGTTTGGGAGGGGTAAAGTACCCTTCACAGAAAGAGAGTAGTTTTTTTATTATTAATCTTACCTGGTGTATCAAAGGGTGGGGGTTCAGGGGCGTCAGAGAGGGTGGTCTTCTCCTCTCCAGCCAGTGGCATACTCTCTCCTCCATCAAACATACCAAACACACTCACTGAATACTTAGTGCCGGCCCTGAGATGAGAGAAACACAAATCAGTCAACAATCCTATCTATCAACCTGAAAAGGCTGATAGATCACAATTCATGGTTTTCACATGACATCACACCAATACAGGAACGGCCACCTGGAGGGCAAAACAAGGCTTACTCTGCTGTCTATCAGGTTTTTTTTTTAGACCAGGTTTATATTAAGTACTCATATACAAATACAGTGATTTTAGAAGACTAAATTCAGTACACATTATTGGTGAAGCATACTATACAGGCAAGCAGCTACATCCAGAATATGAACACAACATACTAAACTGCATGCTAAACTTCTTCCCATAGAAAACTGGTATAAATAAATTGCTTAATGTATCTGAAACAGTAATACTAGAGGACCAAAAATGAGTATACACCTTAACAATTAAACATAGCATGTACAAGCAAGCGGATGAGCACAGAATATAAAAACAACACACAAAGTTTCACGTTAAGCATTTTCCCATAGAAAACCATTATAAAGAGAATGCTCAATGTGAAATTTAGCGCATTGCATTCATACTCTGAGCTCAGCTGCAATTTGATCTTTTAATATCACTGTATTATTTTATTAATTATGAAACAAATTTCCTGTAATTCAGTTATAAGCAGCTCTACAGATGACAATACTGTCATTATTCTGCTCAATTTAGTTCTGTGTTGATATAACTCGGTTCAATAATAGTATGGATATTGCAGAATTTCCAGTGTTCGATCTAAATATTTGTGGCTTGAAACAGATGGAACTTTGATGGAAAACTGATGCTGAAGTTCTATGGATGTTTTGCCCTACAGGTCTTCATGACTGAAAACATTAATATGTTTTAAGAAGGTACATGTTGTCCATTTGATTTCACAGTGAAGTTTTGCATGTGTCTCCATTGGTGTCTCTTACCTTAGCTCCTCCAGAACCACTGTGTTGTCATAGGGGCCTACTAACAACTCTCCCAGGTCCATGTCCTCCCCAGTGGGATGGAAGGTGACCTTGTAGCCCTTCACATTCCCAGGAGCATGATCCCAGGTCACCCTGAAACTGGTTTTAGTGGGCTCTGAAGTTTGCAGGTTTCTGGGAGCTTTATACAGGGACACTGCAGAGAAAATAAAGGGTGTCAAATTAGACAACAAAGAGGATGAACATGTTCACATTCAACCTCAACCTCAACCTCAACAACTTCTGCCTCACCTCAAGTTGTCAAATATCTGCTATTAACTTACACGTGGTTCCTTCTCCTTGTCTTTGTCTTCCATCACCAAACTTGTAGACGGGAACCACTGTGATATCATAAGGGGTTTGTGGCTGCAGTCGTCTCAGGACTAACGTGTTAGTGCCCCCTGGTGCTTTGGAGGCCAACTGGCGCATCTCACCCTGAGGTTTATACGATACCCTATAATTGACAACATTGCCGGGTGCTGGCTGCCATGTCACTCGCATGGTCCTCTCTGTTTCTTCTGAAACCGTAAGAACTCTGGCAGCGGCCGACACTGTCGGGGAGATAAATGAAAGACAATGTCCATTAAACGCTGGGCTGATTCAACCACATTTCCTAGGGGTCAGGAAAACCAAACCATGGATCTCCAAACCGGGTGAAACCAGACATGCCAAAATGGCTGTACGTGATGCATAACGCATACACTCTAAGACTGTCTGCAATGTTCTCTTTTAATGCCGTGACCGGAGTGTTTTTACGCAAGAGGGAAAGGAATGAATTGTCTACTTTTAACCGGCCTACGGAACACTTTCAGATGGAGAGACCTTTTACAAATTGGGAGTTTTATGGTTGGAAAAATAACACTTCCAAGTTTTCCAAGAATCCATGATCCAAAAGGACACCATGTGTTAATGTTCGTATTGAAGGAGGTAAGGAATAGAGTGATGGCAGCAGACATAAAATGGAGCCGCCTGAGCCAGAAGACTGTTTTCGGCTCAACTGCTGGACTTTAGATGACAGACGATAAATAAACAGCCAGACAGCAAGATAAACCAATTACAAATTTCAGTGAGTTTAACCAGTGAGTTGCCCCTCTGAATAAGTAAGAGGATGCCATAAGTGCTGTAGTGTGTGTTGAAATCCGGCATCCCTTGATAATAGAGAGCATGTGTAAATCGTTAAATCAGCCACTCTGTACACTATACCATATGTTACAATAGCCCACAGCGAAGGTATTTTAGAGGAAACAGTGGTAATGACGCAAACCTATAGCAATGACGTTCTGCCCCCGCTTGGTGTTGAGCTTATGAAGGGAAATGGAAGTCAGTCTTTCACTTTTTCCACATCAGAATGAACACTGAGACATTTCTGTTTTAGAGCTTTTGTCTCCAGCATACTTCAGAGAGCATGTCATTATGTTGCAGGGTATTCTTAAAACAGACCTTAAACTCGAGAACTGATTTTGTCATTTTCTGAAGAAAATCTAAGTGATGCTCACCCCAAAATGCAAAACTGGATGCCAAGATGTTGAAACTGCATATTTCTATATGATTGCTTGGGTGTTCTAAAGGCGCAGTGTCATTTGCAAAATTCCGTGGGCTAAAAAAGTGCCTTTGTGTGAATTTTCTAGCAATGTTTGAAGCATAGCTCACAGGAAAGTCACTTTCAAACCATGCAGCTTTCTGTTGCTCGGCGTGGCAAATTCATGGATTCATGGAATTTGCTTGAGTAAATTTTTTACCCTCACACACCGATTTCTATTGATAATTACTAGATTTCACCCCAAGGAATTTCAATAGGCAATGGTCAATGCGACTGCACCTTAATCGGTTGCTTGATGGCCCAACCTCAAGTCTGTATGATATTCTGGTCTCTAGATATGGCTTGGGTGTAAGTCTGTAGGTTTTGTCATCCTTCAGGTAAAAAATGTGGTAAGTCTTCATTCATTGTTAAGGCATCCCATAAGTCCGCAAAAAAATGACTGAACTCATTTGAGTCACACGGATTATCAAGCACTACATATTTTTTATTTGGTAGTAGCTAAATTGTGTTGAGTGTAATTTTCACTGAATTTTCACTTTGCACTGAATGGTTCAGATTGGTAAGACAGATACTTCATTTTTTAGGTTTATATGCATGTCAATGAAATATTCAGACATTATATACACTATGTCAAGTTTTTTTTCCTCTCCGGGGTAGGTTACCTCAGGACGAGAGGCCCACCTCAGACACACAGAGCGAGGTAAAGAGCGTTTGGTCATATGCTGGATTCATTACGCAGGCGGGAATGGACTTACCATCTGTGGTCTCCTCTCCATGCAGTGGCTCCCCCTCCTTACTGCTGTAGGCAGCGTAGACAGAAACCTTGTAGCGGGTCTCCGGTGTCAGTCCGTCCAGAACAGTGGTGGTTATGTCCCCAGGGACGGTTTTCTCACCAGCTTCCTCTGAAAAGAGGGATTTCCAGGTGACCCGATAAAGGCGAACATTGCCAGGGGCGGCAGTCCAGGATGCTACAAAACTGCTCTCAGTGACATCCGAAGTAACCAGATTTGTAGGTGAGCCAAGTTCTGAATGATTGAGAAAAAAGACATTAAATATTTAAAAACAGATCATAATACGAGCAAAGTCTGGTGACAGAGAAGCAACAAACTCTTCCATTAAATCAGGCTACCTTGGTTGACTAGTCACCTAGCCTGGCCAAGCTAGTTAGGTTAGGCATATCTGACACCTACAGTGTTCAGACTGGAAGGCACACTTGTTAACACCAGTTTGGGCAGGCTTAGAGACTAATTAGACCAACAAAATACTAACCAGGCTACATTGGTTAACTTGTCTACCAGGATGGCCAAACTTGTTAGGAGGACGTGTTATGATGGTTTTAGATGGTATTCTGACAGCTAGTCGGGCTGGGGAACCGACTTTGCAATCACCTAAACCAGTTAAAGTGCCCCTATCATGGATTTTTGAAAACGAGCTTTCATGCAGTGTGTAACACAGCTCTAAGTGAATGAAAATATCCTGCAAAGTTTTAAATCTGAAAATGCACCGTGTATAAAGTTATTGTCTCTCAAAAGAAAGAGTCGACTCTGAATCATTGAAACGAGTCGTTTTTAAAACAAATCCCAAGCCGTTTCATGTTGACGTCAAAATGAAACATTAGCATATTGCCCGCCCACTTTTCGAGTTGGTCTGAATGAAAATGCAAATTCACTCTTTGCCACTAGGTGCACTTTTGGAGCGGTAAAAATAACGTTTCCCTGGTAACGCTGTACACAAAGCAGCACTGCGCTCAACAAACGCACTGCGCTCATCAGGCATTACAGGCATGATGAAATGAAAATGAGACCAATCGGACCAATCACCGCAGATTAGCGTCAAAATGAATTGTTGAGCGAATTGTTTGGGAGTCGTTGAGCAAGTAAGGTAAAGACAATGAAAGTGTTTTTTGACCTTGCATGCATGTCAACCTGTTGTTGGGGACTCCCAAAACCAAAATATGAACTTTCATTACCCATAATAGGGGCACTTTAACACCAGTTTGGCCAGGCTTAAAGACTGAAAAGGAACAACTAAGACCAGCGAAATACTGTAGGTGGGTTTAAGCAGGCTGCGTTGGTTAACCAGGCTGTCCAAGCTTAGGCGGGCATGTTTTGGTGGCTTTAGGGAGGTTTCTGACACCTAGTCCAGCTGGGAGCCCTGCTGAAAAAACCAGCATGAATTCCATGTTGGTGCAGGCTGGTTTATGCTGGTATAGTTCTGGTCTAGCTGGTGGACCAGCATTCTGTTCTCAAGCAAAATTGAGATTGCGTAGCTGGTTCACCAGCATTCCTGCTTCCCTTACTTGGTCCAGCAAACCAAAAATTAGCATGCCACATAAGTATATGTTGGTGACCACTTGTGCTGGATTTTCAGCAGGGAGAACAATTTGCTAATCACCTAAAACATTTAACACCAGTTTGGCCAGGCTTAGAGACTGATTAGACCAAATAATACTATAGATGGGATTTTTTTTAGGATATTAAAAAACTGCTTGTCATAATTTTACAACAGCACATTTTGGATTTGATTTGAAACTGGACTGGAAAATAGACAAAAGTTTTTTTGTATTTTTCAGAGGTAGACGGGCCTGATCAAAGATCACTGAAGGAAGAAAAAGAGCAGTGGTCTCTTTCAGTGTCCCCTGAAAGTAGAAATTTAGAACAAAATAAATCTGAGAAATTTGAGTGAACTATTCCATTAAATGAGCATTTATCTAATTCTCCACTAGTCAGTCTAAGACGCTGGTAGCTCGCGATTGCTTTGATTTACTCTGTCAGTAACGCGTACCCTGGAAAACAGCTCTGCAAAAATAATTTCTCTCCCTGCTGCCACACATCTGTCATCACATCTACTTTCCATTGAACACGAAACCCGATCCATTAAACACAGACTGCTAAAACTGCAGATGTAGCTCGCTTTTTGATCTCCACCATACCACCTACCTATCTTCTCACTCTCGCTTTCTCTCAGTTCTATGTTGAGTGACCCGAAGCAGAAGAGAAGAGAGAGACTTGAAGTGAAAGGAAATTTTCAGAGTGTTGACAGCATAGTGAACTGCAGTGTAAAACGTTCACAGTAACACCTCTCCCTCTCACCACCCATCCTCATGTTCTCCTGACTTTAGGATAGTCACCTGTCTCCCACACATTGAGCTCTGCTAGTCTAAAACAAGCCAAACGGGCCATTTTTCAATCTAAAACAACAGCCCGTGTCAAAGTGCAATTACCAGGCTCTGCGTCATAGCTCAAACTGGGACTAGATAGCTCACAGACCTGGGAGGATAAGGACTACAAATGACAGGATAACTGCTGAGGAAAATTATGTCCCAATTTCTTTCCGGCGAGTGCTCCAAAGTCTTATTCTTCTTAAACGTCTCTACAGGGATTTTTATGTTGGAATATTTTAGACAGTTCAAAAAAGGGTAACAATTTTGGCTCCCACTTTATATAAAGTGGCCTTAACTATTATGTACTAACTACTTACATTTAAATTACATTTGGCACAATGCACTTTTTGTGTACGTACATATTTTTACATTGTACTTGTATTTTTAAAAAAAATACCTGCATGTCATTATATCTGTAATTAATTTCTGTAATTACATTTATAGTTACACTGTCTCTAAAGCCCGGTACACACCAAGCCGACGGTCGGCCGTCGGGCAGTTTTTGTTCGTCAGCCGACTAAGTTTTCTCAGTGTGTTCCGTGCCGTCGGCTGAAGTTGGTCCTCGTCGGCTTTTTTTTGGCCGATTCGACATGTTGAATCGGCGCCGGAGCTCGTCGGTCAGTCGGGCCATCTGATCATTCTGATTGGCTGTTCAGCTGGCGAACCAGTGCATGAGAAAAGCGCAGAACAGACATGCTACTTGGCCGTCGGGTGTCGAGCGTCGGCTTGGTGTGTCAGGGCAACTTTGGACCCAGACGCTGCCGACGTGAGCCAACCCCGCAGTCTGCTTTCATCACCACTAGTTCATCGGTGTCGGCTTGGTGAGTTAACCTGACCCATATCCAACCTCAATAGCAGGAGAACTGTTTGACAATACAATATGAACACAATAAATACACTGTACTTATTTTTTATGTAAGTACATAGTAGTTAAGGCCATCTAATAAAAAATGGGACCAAATTTTGTTGAGAGGGACAATAAGACAAGAAGCTCAATTTTTTAATGTTCCAATTAATATGGGAGCAGTGCTTGCCTGTGCCAAAGTTGCTGACACATGAGGTTGCAAAGGTGTTGAGTGGTTCGGTCATTTCATTACCCACCAGCTGAAAAACCTGTTTACTTTGTAAAGCAGCAACACACACATTCATATTTGCAACGTCAAGTTATGTACTGAAGTTTAATAGTTAATAGTTGAAGGACTTGCATGCCTTAGCGAACACCAATAACTAATTCAAGATGAAACAGACAGAAAAATTAGGACTCTGTGCCAGCATGGCTGGATCTGAAGTTGTTTCTACATCCAGCATAGAGGTCTGAGCAGATCATATGTTAATGTCTTCTGCAGGCTGCTTTTGATTGTTGACAAACTGCCAATGCCAGGCACTGCAGTGCACCTCTAACTCAGACAACACAAGCTATTGATGAATATTCATTTGCGGTTTTGCATTGACAGAAAATGTAGCCACTAAACCGAGAGACGCAACAGTACAATACCGTGCATGAGTTTATTAATGCTGTCCTGATATTGTTGTGTGTTGAGGCCAGATTAAAACCAGACATCTTTTGGACCTTCACATATGCTATTTTTCCTTCTTTGATCCTTGTTTTAGTGCTCCATCCAAGCAAAATGTTGATGTTAACTGGGAACAGGAGTTCTAGCACTAACGTGACTATCATCCTGAATTATTTCACTTTGGAAGCGTTTGGTGAACCTGGAAGCAAGACAAATTCTCCAACGCTGTGTCCTTCAGCCCAACACATTTTCTTGACAGATGATCTGACCACCTCATGCATATTAAGTGATTTTTTGGCCTTTTGCCTTTATTTCGATAGGACAATGCTAGGGTAGACAGGAGGCATTGGGGAACAGGGTCAAGAAAGTGCCTTGACTTGACCTTGCCCGCTTGCCTGCAAGCTACTCTGACATTGACTGACAATCTCATGCATATTAAAGACCTTTCATCCTCATTCAAACCATACAGGATGTCAGGACTGAAAGTCACAAACAATCAACCTCTGGCGAAATATCTACTGTAGTATACTATTGTATGTACACTGCCATTCAATAGTTTGGGATCAGTAAGAGTTTTTAATGTGAGTCTCTTCTGCTCATCAAGGCTGAAGTTATTTGATCAAAAATACAGAAAAAACAGTAATATTGTGAACTATTATTGCAATTTCTAATATTGGTTTCCAATTTTAATACACTTTCAAATATAATTTACTTCTGTGACGCAGTGCTGAATTTTCATCAGCCATTACTCCAGTGTTCAGTGTCACATGATCCTTCAGAAATCATTCTAACATACTGATTTATTATCAGTGTTGAAACTGTTGTGCTGCATATTTTTTAGATTCTTTGATGAATAAAAATTTAAAAGCAACAGAATTTATTCAAAATAGAAATCTTTTCTAACAATATGTCTTTACTATCACGTTTTATCCATTTAACACATCCATGCTGAATAAAAGAATTAATTTCTTAAAAAAAAAAAAATTAACTGACCCCAAACTTTTGAATAGTAGTTCAAAAATTCTATTTTGAATAAAAACTGTTCTTTTAAACTTTTTATTTATTAAAGAATCCTGAAAAAAGTCTCACAGGTCCCAAAAAATATTAAGCAGTAATGTTTCCAACATTGATTATAAATCAGCATATTAGAATTATTTCTGAAGGATCACTGAAGTCTGGAGTAATGATGCTGAAAATCCAGCTTTGCTTCACAGGAATAAATTATATTTTAAAGTATATTAAAATAGAAAACTGTTATTTCAGATTGCAGTAATATTTCACAAAATTAAGTTTTTTTCTGTATTTTTGATCAAATAGATGCAGCCTTGATGAGCGGAAGAAACTTCTTTTTCGGATTCCAATCTTTTGAATGGCAGTGTAAGCATGTTACATGCTGCTTGCATGACTACATGTAGTTGCAGTACATAACAGCAGGGGCTAAATCGAACCAGCCAAACCCTGAGCCCCTGATCACGGGTGCCAGCTTTAGCTAAAGAGACAAATAACTACATCATGAACAATTTAGCACCATTTTCCATTGATTTCCTCTTTGTAGCTGTTTCATATAGACTTTATCCAATTTCAGGCCCTGAATCTAATTTCTGGATCTTCTCACCCGTGTCCACATTCAGAGAAAGCAAACTCTGCCACTGACTGAGTGTAACAAAAATGACACATCTGAGAATTCAATCTTGATGAGGTAATGAACCAGTGGGGTGGTCACAAACTGAGAACACATTGGTAACGAACATCTTGAACGTCCTTTTGAACAGCTGCCATACAAAGCTGACAAAAAACATCTCGAACAATCTTGCCTGACTTGCACTTGGATAATCTCAAATAGCACACTGATTAAGCTTTGCGAAATTTGCATGGGATCCAACTGGACAGCGCTTGATGAGAAAATGAGGTCTGTCCTCTCTTCTTCTCACAGAATTCAGCTCATATTCAGCAAAACAGGGCAGAAGTCTTGGATAAGAGACATAATCTGGCGCTGGCAAAGATCTCACAGCCCAAGCCCATTTTCCACAAAAACTATCATGAGACAAAACTCATGCTGACTGCAACCACATTCACCAGATGTTAAAACACAAAGATGCTCTGAGACCCCTGGAGCAAACGGGCGGGTTTAGAAAAACAAGTTTACATTTTTGAATTAAGAAGAAATGCAAGTTACCATTTGTAATGGCATTTTTTACAATTCAGTTTAATAGGCTGAAGAGGAGATGCAGTGTGATTTTCATACTCTCATAATGAGCTGGTCAGCCCCTAAAGCCTTTGTTTAAGGTCACTTCCTAATTGCCCCGACTGGGTTTGGCCCCACAGTGCACTTTTCTGGAGGCTGAGGGCAAGTAAAACAAAGAAAGCTGTGTTATGCTCCAGGATATGGAGTTTAACGCAGCTCAGTTTGGAAACGCCTTGTCATCGGCCAAAAATTAGTCACATGTTTCCTTTAGCCCTTCATTGAAAGGTGGTTTGAGTCAGCATACATAATGACAAGCCTCTGAAATATGTGCTTTTGTATAATGAGCGGAGGACAGCCATTAGCAGTTCCGGTTAGATGCTGTAATCGGTCATTTTAATACGACACTGCTTGAAACCCATCCAAAGAAAGACGTGCAGTAAGGATTGGGCATTTATGGCTGATACGTTAGGGCTGAAAACCTTGGATGAAATTTTTGGGCAGTGGCTAACATTCAGCAAGCCCACAAGTTAATGGCTGTTCTGACATGCTTTTTATCAAGAGAATTTTGAGAGAGACATGTACTTCACTTTTTGCGAAAGCAAAAAAGGAAGCGTTTTTTGACGTAGAAGAAACTGCCTCTTAGTGGTTTGAGACCACTCATATAAGCCAGACAGTAATAGGACACAAATAACTAGCAATCACTAAAAATCCAGCACAGTATCAAAATACTTTGCAATCTATTTATTGGCATGATGTGATTTTTAAATTAGTAACTTTAGAAAAGTTGAACACAACTGTACACTGTATGATTTCATTTTAAAACCCCAAATTCGGATTGCAAGACCATGGTTAGACACTAGAAAAGGTTTCACCAAACCATTATCTTTTGAGGTTTTGTTTCCATTCGCTCTTCTTCCAATGCCAAGCATGAGTGAGGAAATTTTTACAAGCTCAGCTAATTCATCTGCTGCCCACACACCAAATGTATAAACCCAGAGCTTGGGGGAATCCACACAGTGAGATCTGTCATTAGATGACACATCTAAAGGGTCATCCATTTGGCTCCCAAAATTACGGAGTGCACTTCACACTAAAGTCCTTTGAGCACATCTGTCCTCTGTTAAGAGCGTGATACAGAAGCGTGCGAAGAAACAATCAGGGTAGCAGAGAGCCCTGTCTAAAAACATCAAAATGTACAGCTTCCCTCATAAATTTCTACCCTAAAAGTAATACATTTATTTCATACTAAGAATAGTTCATATCTATTAACATACTTACTGACATATCGCTCGAGACTTATATAAAAATTATAATTAAACTTTATTTGGAGTACTATTTGTGCACAATGCACATTTCTTAATATTAAGCCAAAATATAGTAAAATATGTGTTAATGTCACTATTGATGAGGATTGTATGGTCTTTAAATGCAAGATATTTAAAGTGTACCCGAAGGGTACTTGCAATAGTCCCACTTTAGCACAATCAGATATACTTCAGTATATCTTTAGTTGCACTTCAGCACTACTTCTGCACAATTAAAGAGCATTAAGGACAAAAATTAGTTTACAGTTTAGCAGACTATACAAGGATACCAGTTTAGTAGTCCAAAAGTACAACTGCAGGATATTTTTATTAAGTACATAAATATATACATGCATTTGCAATATACTTAGCATGAAATAAATGCATTTAAAATACATTCTTTTATATTTATTTTTCACTAGGGTATATCTGCCAATATTTGGGAATGATCATATTTAGAGAAATGTTCTGACAGCCCTCGTCAGTTGAAAATGCACATTTTTAAACAATTTTCAGTGACTTTTGATCAAATATTGTGTCATTTTTTATTTGATTCAATTTTCAATTTCTCATTTTGTTTTATTCAGTTTTATTATATCATACAGATTGGCATTCTCACAGTAGCCAAACTGCTTTAAATGTATCTGCATCTATTATTGAAAAAGCAGTGTAGGTCAAACACTAGTGCAGACTGCCATTTGGGTGTCTTAAACCATCCAACAATTTTTTGTTTCATATTATACAGTGTACTGCAGAAAAATGAATTGCTTTGTAGAAAAAGCTTCAAATGCAATACTGAAGCGTCTCACCTTCCAGAGTGGTGCCTGTTCCCATCAGTGGAGCCCCGAGGCCAGAGGTGTAACGGGCACTAACAAACAGCTCGTACTCGGTGTCCGGCGACAGATTTCTCAGCAAAGCAGTTGTTGCGTCTCCTTTAACTAACATTTCTTTCCTTTCCCCACCATCAGGTTTGTAGGCCACTTGATATTGCAGCACATTGCCTGGAGCGGCCCGCCATGAGACCCTCATGCTGGACACGGTCTCGTTGAAGACCCTCAGGTCACGTGGAGAGCCCCGGACTGAGAGAGAATAATAAATATGGGATTAATTTACTTGTTTTAGAATTTCAAGATAAAAGAGTCAAAACTTCCCACAGTGCTGACCTTCTGTGGTGGTGCCCTCAGTGTCCATGGAGGGACCCATTCCACTTGCATACTCAGGGTACACTGTGACACGGTAGGTGGTGATGGGTAGCAGTTCTTGGAGAACAATGGTGAGCTGACTCCCTTCAGTCTGTGCTTCCAGTTTATCTCCTCCACCCACTGGCTCATACAACAGTCTGTACCTCAGCACTGCTCCTGGAGCAGCTCTCCACGACACGCGGAATCTGTCTACGGTCTCATCGCTCACCACGAGATTACGGACAGGGCCTAATTCTGAAATGCGAGAGCAGTGCCTGTTATTAGTCACACGCAACAAAAGCTGTACATGTCAGTGATAAACGACTTTGAGTATGATGAAATACCTTCTAAAGTCGTCTCCTCGCCTGTCAAAGGAAAACTGTCTCCTTTATCATACTGGGCGATGACATTGACCTCATAAGTGGTCAGGGGCGTGAGATTGGGCAAAATCGTACTGGTGGTGTCATGAGGAACCACCAAAGAGACGTAGTCTCCAGTTATGTCAGCCGCTGGCCTGAAACGCACCAGAAAAGACAGGACATCCTCTCCGTCAGAAATCCACGAGGTCCTGAAGCTTCTGGAGGTGACCTCAGAGAAGCTTAGCGACTTTGGTGGAACCAAACCTGCATGATGGAACACATCACTATAAGTTAAAAGCAAAGGTTTTTTACAGTGTATATTTTCTTGAAAGTTTATCATCTGGCTTTCCGTGCTTTAAGCTTGGTCTTGCTTGCAGATTCGCTCCAAGAGAACCTTTGGTAATACATTCTAAATACACATGAGTTAAAGGGATAGTTCACCCAAAAATGAAAATCCTGTCATCATTTCATCATTAACTCATCCTCAAGTTGCTTCAACCCTGTACTGTTGAACACAAAAGAAGATATTAAAAAAAGGTACAGGGTACACTTCAGTACAGGGACCAATTATCACGATTAAATAGTTGCTTATTAGCATGCCTATTAATAACATATTGGCTGTTTATTAGTACTTATGAAGCACACATTCTGCATGACCATATTCTACATCCCTAATCCTATCCAATACCTAACCTTAACAACTACCTTACTAACCATTAATAAGCAGAAAATTAGTAGTTTATTGAGGAAAAAGTCATAGTCAATGGTTTGTTAACAGCGGGAATTGGACCTAAAAATAAAGTTGACAGTCCCCATTGACTTCCATTGTATGGGGAAAACATACTACTGTTTGGTTACCCATACATTCTTCAAAATATCTTCTTTTGTGTTCAACAGAAAAAATAAACTCATGCAGGTAAAGGATGAGTAAATGATGACAGAATTTTCATTTTTGGGTGAACTGTCCCTTTAAAACAATAATAAAACTGAAATATGTGGTGTATAACAACAATTTAGTATTGATTATGATGATGTTAAGATGTTGATTATTTACTGCTCACGATGTTTATTATATCTAATCTGCCCTCAACAGATGTTTCCTAGTATTTGTATTATGAAACCATACTGGTGACTGTCCCAAGCAGGGTGTGTTCGTGGATCAACATCTTTTGTTGATCCTGGAACAACATTCCCATCAAACAAACATAGTCTGAACCCTATCCTTAACTGACTACCCAGAGTAAACTGCTTATCAGAGGGAATAGATAGGCTGATAAGATTGTTGTTCAAATCCCTAACCCCAGCCCTAACCTTAATACTTTTTTCATTCCTAAAAATGTTATTGGTTGATAAGACTGTTATTCCAGGTCCGTCAAAGCTGCTGATCCAGGAACACGTCCTACTTGGAAATCATGGTAAGCTATCCATACAGCTCACTCACATAAACATGAACAGAAATTACTGAAAAAAAAACCAAAACAATAAACGAATGTAATCGAAGCTGGCACGTACTTCTTTTCTTGATGTTATGGAGCTCCTGCTCAATTCTTAGGCAGATGGATGTGGTTAGTTCCTTGGAGATCCGCTGAAAAGAATCAAAGTCTTCCACCTCAAACACATGGTTATCAGCAGGAGCGTTGGCAATCGCCTCCAGCTCGGAGCGCACGGCATCCTTGACTCCCACGGCGAAAATCTCCACGTCTGCTTCCTTTAGTTTGTTGGCAGGGTCTTTGAAAGAATCCGAGGATTTGCCGTCTGTGATGAGCACCATGACTCGGGGCACGTTATCACGAGCGCCACGGGCTGGAATGAAGATCTTTTCCCTTACGTAGGTCATGGCCTTGCCGGTGTTGGTGGAGCCTCCACGGTAGGGGAAGGTGCCGACTGCCTTGAGCACAGTTGCAATGTCGTGGTGCTTGTTCAGGGCAAACTCAGTGTGAGGATCCCGGCTGTACTGAACCAAGCTGATCTGCACTTTGTTGGGTCCGATGTCAAAAGAATTGACGAGCACTTCAAGGAAGGCTCTAACTTTAGCAAAGTTAGCCAGTCCTATACTGTACGAGCCATCGACCAGGAGGACAATATCAGCTTGGAGCTCGACCTCTAGGGAGCACTCTATAGGGAACAAAACACAAGATTCACAACCTGTCTGTTTGGAAAATATATATATATATATATATATATTTTTTTTTTTTTTTTGCATTTTGAGGGTAAGCAGATCAAAAAGTACCAGTACATAGATAAACTACGAATAGGGCGGATCTATATGAGATTTAAGGCTGGAATACACTACACAACTTTTGCCATGCTACAATCTGATGGACTCAACATTAGTTCAGATTTTAAAAGCCATGTAGTCTATTCCAACCTATAATGGGATGGTTAAAGATTCGGACTGGCAACTCAAATGTTGTTGATTCAGTCCCCACTAGAAGGTGATCCATGAACAGTTGCATCCTTGATCAACACAATTCAAGGAACTGTAGTGCTCAGATCTCTTTCACACGTCTCTGTGCTCAAACTTAGTGCACCATGGTTGAATACTTGGGACTTGTTCACCATCAAGACATGTTTTTGTCGATCCGATCACGTGGACAACACTTAATACAGGTATGATTTGGGTGTAAAACTTTTTCAGCTTGTCCCGTTACGACCTCTTCCAGAGGTAGTCGAAAACATATTAGATGGGATTGCTCTCATAATGTGGACACTCATGTGGTCGAATACGTTTGAACAGCCACAAAAGACCATCTCTTCTCTGCCTACAGATGTAATTCTACAACATCACAGGATGTGTTCTTGAAGCGTGTTAGCCAGACAGGATTTAAACTTTGCTGCCTGAAATCATAAGTTTAGTATTAAGGCAAAAAAAAGTCAATGTTGTCTTACCAATCTTGATTTTAAAGTTGCTGCTCTCCGTATCGTTTTCCGGTCTTATGTAAATTGTGCAAGCTTATTTCACAATATTAGATCAAAAGATCAGAAAAGGCCCATACATACACTCGCCCATAGACCCTCCCCTCAAAATCAGGACAGAAATGGCCAAAAGTGGAGAAAAGGGATGGATTAAAACACTAAATGTAAATGGGAATGTGCTTCCCTTGTCTAGTTGATCGACCAAAACACATCTTAATACCAGGTGTAAACAGGCCTTGGAAGCATGAACGAAATAAGTTAGCATCTTACCTGTAGACACTTTCACGGGCTGTGTTTTCTCGTTGACAACTTGTGGCTTACTAGGGGTCAGACCTTTGAGGGCAAACAGACTGATCTCATACTCTGTCTCAGGAGACAGGTCTCTGACGTTGGCTGTGGTGAATGTGGGCCCTATGTAGAGCTCCTGCTTCTTGGCGCCAGCAATCACGGGGAAGACCTGCATCTTATAGCCTGTGATGTCTCCAGGAGAAGAATCCCACGTAATTCTCATGGATTTGGAGGAGACGTCAGTTACTCTGAGGTCTGAAGCTGGTTCAACAACTGGGGTAAAAAAGATAGATATTTATGATTTAGAGATCTTCCATTAACTGGTCAACTCTCTGTGAGTTTAGTGGGATTACGTGTGCATGGGCAGTACCTTCCTCTCCGCTTGTAAGCAAATTTAGCTGCTCCTCCACACCGGAGCACACCTGAGTGATGAGCTCCTTCTGCACCTGACTGATCATGTCGAAGTTTGGAACATTATAGATATGCTTGCTGTGGGGAGCAGAGGCTATCTCCTTCAACTCATCCTCATCTGCTCCTTTGATACCTGAAAACACAAAACACGGCTTGAAATAGTGCTCCATACAGTTTGGGATTACGAAACATGTTCAATAGATGTATAGACACATACCCAGGACAAAGACCTCTACTCCAATGTTCCTCAGCCGTTCGGCATACTCCCCTACTGGGTCTTGTGACTTTCCATCTGTGATGATCATGGCTACTTTTGGGAAGGCTTTCCTGGCTCCAGCCGCTGCATTGAAAGTGTTTTTCACTAGATAGTCCATTGCATCACCTGGTTGAGCATGTAAGAAACGGGTACAAATTAATTCATGTCGACGGAAGATCCAACAATCAACAATCCCCAAACTCTGATTGGATGATTAATGATGACTAGGGTTGTTCCAGGACCAACACAGATGCTGATACAGAAACAAGTCCTAATCAGCCAAATAATGGTATGGTGAATCTTAAATCGTTTACACACCTGTCATGGTATTACCACCCTTGTAGGGCAGATTCTTAATGGCTCGCAGGACATCAGGCCGCCTGTAATACTGGTTCAAGTTGAACTCTGTCCTGGTATCTGAGCTGTACTGCACCACAGCCACTCTGGTCTTATCCTCTCCAATGTCAAAGGCTCCCGCCATG
>JAFVLL020026804.1:38603-55624 GCA_021397915.2 Tor tambroides
CTTAAAACATGTCAGTGCCTTTGTTTTGTCTTAAGATGCACACCAGTAATGTTTTTTTCTAAGGCATGTTTATAAAAATGACTTAAATGTCCTAAATGAACTATGGCCTAATCCTGGTTTAGGCTAAACCCTGTCTGTGAAACCGGGCCTACATTATTGTAGTTCAGACTGAGTCTGAAAAGACTAGTTCACACAAAAATGAACTTTCTGTTATCATTTACTCACCCCCGTCTTTCAAATCTACATTAGGATAAAGAAAAATACAATTTTTATTTTTTTATAACTAGAAAAAAATGTCACATGACATGTACTTTATACTTTTAAGTCTATGTGAAATTGCAATGGAGTAAAAATATTATTTTTACTTTGTAAATGTAACTGAGTACAAGTACAGAAATATACTTTATACCTCTGAGTGTAATGTATGCATGTAATATTTATGAATTTATGGAAGGAGAGTAAATATACAGTCAAAGTCAAATCTTTAGTATTTCAGCTTGATGAATCAGACCTCATGTTTAGACTCTGGTGTCTTACATATTGAAAGTTGTTCTCTCCACTCTTGGTCCAGCCGACGCGGTAGAGGGAGACATCAGGAGCGCCGTGCTCCCAGTGAGCCCTGAAACTGGTCTGGGACACTTGAGAGAACCTCAAGTTCTTCGGAGCAGGGACAACCTCTAAAATGAACAGGATGATAAGCTGAGTTTCAGGTTACATTTGAGCACCTGAAAAGTTTAGCACTCATGTGTTATTTCACTTTACAAGGGTTATTCATAGACAATGGATCTCTGGCCTGTTACCTGTAATGGCTTGGTTAATCATTGGGTTTCCGGTCCCAGAATCATACACAGGAGTCACAGCCACATCATATTCCGTTTGGGAAATGAGATTATCCAGTCCTCTAAACGTTACATCTCCGTCAACTTCAAGCTAAATTGAAACATGAGAAGTGCAGTTATGGCCACAAAATACACAGCAAAAAGACTTGGCGGCAACAAGAGGTCAAGGTTTGGCTGGTTAGCATTGGCAGTTAGCTGGCAGATGGATAGATTTCTTACAAATTATAATCCGTTACTGATTCCAAAGGACAAGGTGTGTAGTCAGTAACGTAATCTATTAGATTACAAAATTTAGGCGATATAATCTGATTACTTATTGATTACTTTTAGATTACTTTTAATCAATAAAGCATTAACAATTTACTGCCATTGCGTTAATAACATACAACCATGTAATCAATAAAAATGTAACTGTAATCTGTTTATGAGTATTTTAAAATATAATATCTAATTACTGGTACTCGTATACTTGTATAATTACCTTCTCATATATTACCTTCACATACTTTTTTTTTTTTTTAAGTTGGAAATAAAAATCATGCACAGGTTAGTTTGTGTATAAAAATTTTACATTTAACATTTAAAATTTCATGTTTAATCCAGTGTGTTATTTGCCATGTCTTTCAAATATTTCATGTATTCAATAAATGCAATTTGAATAATAAGACACTATAAAGCTGTTGAAGTCAGTATTAACAAAATCCATCTTTGCACTCCAAGAGCAGCACACAAGCTGCATCTCAGAGATGGCACAAATGCATTTACACTGCCGTTACAATTGAATAAATATTATTAGGAGATTAAATATAAAGTATATTGAATATAAAGTATATTGAACATAAAAGTATGAAATTATTCTTTAAATATATAGGTGGCGACAAGTCAATGCCTTAATGAGTGAATCACTGATTTTCTCAATCAATGATTTGTTCAAAACAGCTGATTCATTCAGGAATGAAGCAAGCTGATTTCAGAACCATGTACTAGCATTCTACTCTTGCTATTTATGTTATAAACATGCTAAAAATACTAAGAGTAATATATTAGTATGCAGCTGTCTTTACAAATGGCTTATTGAATCATTGACTCATCCGATTCGTGCAAAAATGCTAAATCATTCAGGAACAAGACATGGTATTTCAAAACCAGACTGTCCTACCTAAAACCAAATCATGGCCACCCTAGCATGTGGTGCATTTTTTGCACGAGAGGGGTTGATGTTGAAAGGAACAATGAAGCCTCAATAGATATAAAAGCACTTTAAGTTCCTGAATTCCAGGATTAGACCTGATCTTTGATCCAGTGTCAGATAACAGGAGCTGCCGCCATCTGTCGGGCTTCTCAGGCTTCCATCCACCTGGACCCACGTTTGTGTGCATGTTTGTTTCATCTTTTCATTCCAGAACGAAGAGTTATGAGCAGAACCGAGTCATGATTAATGCCTCAGGATGCAGAGAAACGCTGAGGCCAAAACTGCCACTGAGAGTTTAAAAAAAAAAAAAAAAAAACATAGGAAAAAAATCCCACCCATAAAATACACATCCCAAAGCACTGGATTGCTGTGTGTCACTCAAAACTCCATCGTTTTTCATTGTCTGCCTGTTCTCGCAATCTTTGGTAGATGATCACCGTAACCGAAGCTCGAAGCTGTACTCTCTCGGCAGCTGCCGTCTCCACTGACTTGTGTAACGTAATTGCTGATATGTTAAAAGGTCCCAAATCCATCAACATGAGTCTCTTTCTTGGTTGCCTGCCTGGATGCATTGTGTAAACAGACAGGAATCTTTCCACAGGAAGGCTTCCACAGTGACACAGGAAGGCTTTGCACATTTGAAAACAAGATTGTTGTTCAACAACTGATAAACTGTGCACACAATTAATCTCAAATGCAGTACTACTCAACACGTGGATGGCAGGCCGCGTGCGGCCCTTGGAACATTTTGTAGTGGCCGGTGTGATATGATTGTCAAAAAAGCATAAATGTTACAAGTGCTAATTTCTTTTACTATCAGACCTCCAAAACCCTCTTGTGATTGTGTTTGCTTTGAGAACCATCTGCTTTCAGTGGTTATCATGTTCAAACTCCAGACTGGTGATTTTTCTTAAAAAAAAAAATGAGTAAAGTGTTGTAAAATCATTAAAAACTACAACTGAAACAACTTTACAGTTCAAGTAATATAAGATTTGACAGTTTTATGAAAGGATAAGCCTTACATTTCTGATTATGTATGTTATATACTGCCAGTCAAAAGTTTTTGAACAGTAAGATTTGTAATGGTTTTTAAAGAAGTCTCTTCTGCTCACCAAGCCTGCATTTATTTGATCCAAAGTTCAGCAAAAACAGTCAAATTTTGAAATATTTTTACTATTTAAAATAACTGTTTTCTATTTGAATATATTTGAAAATGTCATTTATTCCTGTGATTTCAAAGATGAATTTTTAGCATCATTACTCCAGTCACATGATCCTTCAGAAATCATTCTAATATTCTGATTTGCTGCTCAAAAAACATTTATTATTAATATTATGTTGAAAACAGCTGAGTAGAATTTTTTCATGTTTCTTTGATGAATAGAATGTTCAGAAGAACAGCATTTATCTGAAATAGAATTTTTTTTGTAAGATTATAAATGTCTTTATCATCAATTTAAAACATCCTTGCTAAATAAAAGTATTAATTTCTATGGCAAATCAGCATATTAATCAGCAAATCAGCATATTAGAATGATTTCTGAAGGATCACGTGACACTGAAGACTGGAGTAAAGATACTGAAAATTTAGCTTTGATCACAGGAATAAATGACATTTTAAAACATATTAAAATAGAAAACAGTTATTTTAAACAGTAAAAATATTTCAAAATGTTACTGTTTTTGCTGTACTTTGGATCAAATAAATGCAGGCTTGGTGAGCAGAAGAGACTTCTTTAAAAAAACATCAAAAATCTTACTGTTCAAAAACGTTTGACTGGTAGTGTATACAATTGGTCTGAACAAAAAAGGCAGATGGGGCTGAATGAAAATGCAAATCTCTGACAGCATGGGGTGATTTTGGAAAAGCAGAAATACAGTGGTTACTCTAGTTTCCCCTGTCCTCAAAGCAGCACTGCACTTATAAACACAACTTTTAGGCATCATATGGAGGTAAGATGAAAAGCAAATTCCACTGTAACTTTTCTGAAGACACTCAGTTCCCTTCAGATACTCGTACATATAATCACAAATGAATGGCCTATTCAGTGATTGGTCAGAATGGGCGAATGTCACCGAAAGCTGACGAGTTTGACCTTACCTCTTTCAACTCTCCCTCCTCTGGCTTGTAAGTGATGATGTATTTACGAACGGCGCCGGGCGCAGGATCCCAGTCCAGCTGCATGGTGCTGTGGGTAACGTCTGTGATCCTCAACTCACCGGACGGAGGAATAGGCACTACAGAGAACGGAGAGATACAAACGAAAAACAACAGACAAACAAACGATGAGAATCAGATAGATGTGCTAAAGATCCCTGCTGAGGGGAAGAAAGCCCTAGCGCCACCTACGGGTCACCCCCCGTTTAGAGCGAGGGTCACTGGCGAAATCGCCGAACAGGGCGAGGACGGAAACTCTGTAGGCCGTGTTGGGATGAAGTTTCTTCAGCTGGACATCAGTAACTGTTCCTTTCACACGCATCTGTGAAAGTCAACCAGATTACAAATGAAAGGGATGGTGGACTTGTTCAACGGCACATGATGGAAAAAAAAAATTTACGCCACTGCTAAAAAGACCAGGTTGGACCAGCATGATAGTTTATGAATGGATATGGATGCTGAACCAGAGATATTACCATTAACTGAAACTAAATTCTCACAGACAAATAAATATCAGTGATTACTGAAAATGTTATCAGTAATACTAAAATAACACAGCCATGATGATGTCAACCAAAATGAAAATCATTTCAGAGAAGAAGAGAGTTACATTTGTAACAAAGAGTTACAAAGTTACAAAGTTTAGAATACCATGAAGAATCATGGTCAAAAAGTAAATAGGGTTCATTTTGATTCGATGTTAAGCTATTCAAGAAGACTGGTGCAGAAATGCGGGGGATTAGTATACAAAATACAACATTTGCTGGTCTTTTTAGCAGGGCAGTTTTAGCACACATACCTTTAAAATACCTATAAATCCTTCACAGAGTTTTATATAATGGTAGAAAATTATGATTTTAGTGTAGTTTAGACAGTGCAAAAATGCATCCCACTTTATATTAGGTGGCCTTAACTACTATGTACTTACATCAAAAAATAAGTAGAATGTACTTATTGTGTTCATATTGTATTGCAAAACACTTCTGCTGCTATTGAGGTGGGATATGGGTAAGGTTAAGGACAGGTTTGGTGGCATGGGTAGGTTTAAGGGTGAGTTAAGGTGTAAGGGATATTTTTTTTTTACATGTGTTAAAAGTTTTTTAAAAAAAATATAAGTACATGTATGTACACAACAAGTGCATTGTATCAAATGAATAACTTAAATGTAAGCACATAGTAGTAGGCCACCTAATATAAAGTGGGACCCAAAAATTATTTGTGACCCTGGACCACAAAACTAGTCATAAGTGTCAATTTTTCAAAATTGAGATTTCTACATCATCTGAAATCTGAATAAATATGCTTTTCAATTTGATGTATGGTTTGTTAGGATAGGGCAATATTTGGCTGAGATACAACTATTTGAAAATCTGGAATCTGAGGGTGCAAAAAACTCAAAATATTGAGAAAATCACCTTTAAATTTGTCCAAATGAAGTTCTTAACAATGCATATTACTAATCAAAAATGAGGTTTTGATATATTTACAGTAGGAAATTTACTAAATATCTTCATGGAACATGATCTTTAATGTCCTAATGATTTTTGGCATAAAAGAAAAATTGATAATTTTGACCCATACAATGTATTTTTGGCTATTGCTACAAATACACCCCAGCGACTTAAAACTGGTTTTGTGCTCCAGGGTCACATTTTCCAGAACAAATATCTAAATATTTAAATCACACTTTATTGTGTATTTAAAAAAAAAAAAAAGTAATAAAACTGAATTTTTGTTGAAGACACGGAAAAATAACTTTCCTACCCTATTGGCAGACATTTGTTCTTGCTTTAGGCATAAACCCACTTAATTTTGAGACATTTTTCAGAAAACAAAGCCTAACTTTGATTCTCACAAATGTTTAGATAGATTGAACTGGAAATTAAGACAAAAAATTATGACTGTGTCTACCAACTGTAACAAAAGCTCTAAGCATATTCTTTTTTTTTTCTAATGAAAAAAAAAATGGAGGAACAATATTGAAACATCTGCTCTCTAAGACAAGCCCTGTGGACATCAGATTCAAGCCAGAACTGACGTCGAGACCTTTGGATCTTCTCACTGTGTGAAATACTTGAAAGAGGAACTGTCCTACAAACCCCAAAGAACTAATGAGCTATTATTTTCCAAAAGCTGCAATATAAAGGACGTTTTTGAACCCCATAAATGTAGTCCTACCACCTGTGGTATCTACAATATCTCCAGAAATGCTTTCCATTTCCTCTTTCTGCTACATTATGTCATAGTTGTTGACAGATTTGAGCTGCATAGCACCATTGGCTTGCCATTAGAACATTTTGTCTTTTCCTGATGAAAATTATTAACACGTTTTCTATTTATTTATTTATTTTTTTTAAATATTCAGCTTCAAGACTGGCCTTTCCAAAAGGCTGACTGACTAGATGAGACGGGACAGCAGACCGGGCAATGATTGAAATGTGAGGCGTCACCGTACCTCCTGTTTCACAAAGGGTTCAGTGGCATTAACGGCGTTGTAGCGAAGCATGTAGCCTGTGGCCCCTTCGACCGCATCCCATCTCACATTCATGGCAGTGGAGCGCTCTTTGTAGATGTTCACATTCCTCACAGGACTGAGAGGCACTACAGAGGGGAACATGACTTTTCTCTCTTTCTCTTGTGCAGTTTGATCCCTGACTATCCATCTAAGCGGCCTGAAGCTCGAATGGGAACATGGAAGCATTCCGGATGGAACGATGGTTGTGTGACAAGATGGAATGGAACGCCATGAGAGACAATGGTTGGATGAGAATGATTATGGGATACTCACGTGATGGAAATGACTGACAGACAAACAGATATGCAAATGTCAACACATAGACAACAAATGAAATAATACACTGACACTTTGCGATGCAAAGCAGCATCATGCCTTATGAGACATGGTTACATTCAGAGCGCTGTAAAAGGAATGATGACGTTAGGGTTAAGTCATAATGGTAATTAAAAAAATGCAAAAAAGGGTACAGCAACATTAGCACATACACATTGCATAGCATTTTATTTGCACCTTCTCAGCAACTGGCTAAACATCAGAAAATCTTGGTCATTTTTAAACAGCAAAGATGATACTTTACTGGGTGAATCTCGTAAAACCTGTCAACAACTGAACTGCATTTCAAGAAAAATATAGGAAATGATACTTGAGAGCATTTTCAGTACCATTAAAGTTTTTGTAAAAAAAATCACATATTCCTTAGAGTAAACTGTAAGATTTGGTCATGTTTTTGAAGGAAGTCTCTTATGCTCAACAAGGCTGCATTTATTTGATCAAAAATACAGTAAAAACTGTAATCTTGTGAAATACTAAAATAGTTTTCTATTGTAATATATTTTAAAGTGTAATTTATTCCTGTGATCAGAGCTGAATATTCAGCATCATTACTCCAGTCTTCAGAGTCACGTGATCCTTCAGAAATCATTCTGATTTGCTGCTCAGGAAACATTTCTGATTTTCATCAGTGTTGTAAACAGTTGTGCTGCTTCATATTTTTGTAGAAACTGTGACACATTTGTGACCCTGGAGCACAAAACCAGTCTTAAGTCGCTGGGGTATATTTGTAGCAATAGCCAAAAATACATTGTATGGGTCAAAATTATTAATTTTTCTTTTATGCCAAAAATCATTAGGATATTAAGTAAAGATCATGTTCCATGAAGATATTTTGTAAATTTCCTACAGTAAATATATCAAAACTTCATTTTTGATTAGTAATATGCATTGCTAAGAACTTCATTTGGACAACTTTAAAGGAGATTTTCTCAATATTTTGATTTTTTTGCACCCTCAGATTCCAGATTTTCAAATAGTTGTATCTCAGCCAAATATTGTCCTATCCTAACAAACCATACATCAATGGAAAGCTTATTTATTCAGATGATGTATAAATCTCAATTTCACAAAATTGACCCTTATGACTGGTTTTGTGGTCCAGGGTCACATTTTATTCTTCAGGATTCTTTGATGAATAGAAAGTTCAAAAGAACAGCATTTATTAAAAATATACAGTTTTGTAACATTATAAATGCGTTTACTGTCACTTTTGATCAATCTAATATGTCCTTGCTGAATAAAAATATTTATTAATTTCTTAATATTTTTTAAAATTAGACATGTTTTTGTGAGATTCACCCAAGTGTTGTATAAGTGTGTTGTGGCAGTATTCTGGTACAGTAATGGTGTGAGATTGTAATACCACTGGTATTGAATGATTTCTGTATTCAAATACCATGGTATTTCCATGGTACTCCAAGGTAATTTTAAGAATATCATAGTATTACCATGTAAAATCAAAAAGAAAAAAAAAACTTTGTTTTTTTTCTGTATTACCATGGTATACAGAAGTGCAGAACCATATCCTCATTAATATGTACTTCTAAAACAACAATTACATTTGTCGAATGTGCAAATAATTGATGATTTTCACAGTGTTTTTTGGTGATCAGATACATATTGTTGAGGAATTGGTTCTGGCTGTTCTGGTGATGAGTGAATTGTGGGTAAATGCACACTTACATGTGGTCTCTGAGCCTTTGAGGGGGTCACTGCTCTCCTCTCCCACCACTGAGTAAACCTTCACCATGTACTCCGTCAGCGGAGTGAGATTCTCCAAGACCACAGTCGTCACCGTCCCGTCGACAAGCAACTGCAACAGAGGAACAGAATAAAAAGCGAGAACTCACAAGAATAGGACATGACAGTGTTTGCAAAGAAAACAAAATTAATCACTTTTAGGTCAAAACAAAATTAGCCTTTCCAGACTGTTTCCGGACTTCCAGACTTCTAGTTTTGGCTCAGCATGAAATGCATCAAGCCTCACTTTGTCTTTCTTTGCTCTTTCTTGCTGTTAATGTGCATTGCATAAATAGTTTTAGATGAGTTGCACACTAAAGTTTTAATACTTGAAGGGTTTAATAACCCTAACAATGGGCAATAGTAATTGTGATGCTTGTCAAACATGTGAAGTGTTCATACCTTTTGTGGTTCTCCTCCTGTGGTGCCCAAATACTCTATCCTGTACTTCTCCACGGGTCCGTCGGGGCCGACCCAGGTGGCACGGAAAGAGTAATGGGTCACTTCTGAGGTCGTTAGATCAGTGGGTGGCTCGGGACCTCCTCCTGTGAGGGGTAATGATAGTGATTAGGGTTTAACCTTTGACCCCTCACATACTCCAGTCACAGCAGGGCTGTTTCTGAGCAAATCTGAATTTGGTAAACATTGCCCTGAAATTCTGCAAATGAAATGACATTTTAGAGTTATTTCAGAGTTTTAGAGTTCATACAGTTATGCATTTAATTAGAATAATGATTTTGAATATTCAAAATATTTAATAAGATATATTAAAGATCCTAGACTATTGACCTTTAGATTTTATTTCCACATGTTAATGGTATATTGTGTTTTCTGGGCCCTTGGTCATGCCAGTCATTCTAATGGCATCATTCACTTTTAATATACAGTATAAATATTCAGTAAACACTAAATATTTGCATTTCGGTTACACTTTACTTCGATAGTCCACTTTAAGTCAAGGTTTTTGTATTGTACCATCCTTTTCTTTTCTTTTTTTTTTACAATTACATTCGCAATGAGACCGTAGCTCTGAGAGTGTAGGTCTTTTTTTCTGATTTTCCTAACACGTTTGTTCTTTTTTCTCAGATTTGGAATTTTGTAATATTATGATCATCTCGGAGATGGTTGTTTTGGTCCATGGCAGAACTCTTTCAATTTTTTCCAGGGAAAACATATCTCATATTTTACTTTGCTACACTGAAAGAACAGGAGAAGAATTTCCTCCAGAGATTACAGGAGCTACAACACTGTAGCAGCGCTAACGGTGCTCTGATTTGTCTTGAAATGGCAGAAGATAATACTAATCAGTCAAAAGTTCAAGTATGGAGAATATTAACAGCATCACATCTTTTTTTCAGCTCGTTTCTAGACTGGGCTGCTTCTGGCCATTTTTTTTTTTTTTCGTGGAGCCTGGAACGTCTGTCTGTGCCCGGATCCAGTTTCAGAGTGTCAAAGTTTCATCACAAAAAGGTCAAAGCCTTCAGGGATTCAATTTTGTAAAAAGGAAAAAAAGGAAGAGAAAAGGAAAGACTAATTCTTGAACCTTTTAGGACGTAGCTGTTGATAGCACCCCATGATCACGCTGACATACTGACACTGCATTTTAGCAACAATTCACCACATTTAAGTAGTGTATATCATAGTCTAAGGACTTTTAAAAAAAGAGGTTGATCAGAAATACAGGTAACACTTTATTTGGATAGTACACTTTAGACATTCTACTAACCATAAGTAACTTTTCAATCATTAGAGTATTTTAGTAGACTGTCTGCTTAATGTAATGTAATATAATATAATATAAAGATGTAAGGCAGCATAAAAGCCAGACTAAATTACGCCTGCTCTGACCCACCTCAACCTAGTATTAAACTGCACAGTTTTAATTTTTGTGTAAATGCATTTATGCCACCTCTGACCGGCATTAAACAGTCTTTTTTGTAAAGATGCCTAAGTGCCACATCAGAAGCTCCTAAATGCCCTCCTCTTTGCAGTGTAAATTAGACCTTCATTCTCATATAAACTGCCCACTTTTCACAATCAAGTCAATTTTTCTAATTTTTTTTTCTTTCTGACTACCTCTTTTCCCTCAGAAATCCTGTATCTTTCAGCCTCATTGCTTTAGAGAGCGTGACCTCAGTGATACCTGGACCCTTGACGCTGTTGCACAGGTTGTTTGTCAGGTCGTCCACGATGTCCAGAAGGAAGGAGAAGTCAGCCACGTTGTACATGTGGATGTCATCGGGATCGGAAGCAATGGTTCTCAGCTCATTCTCATCTGCGTTCTTCACACCTGGAGATCAAAACCACAAAAGACAAAGTGTTAAAGCCCAATTCAACTCTGACCAATCATATCAGACCAAGTCTGAATGACCGTAAGGGGAAACCAGTTCTTACCGATGGCATACAGCTCAATGCCCTGGTCGCGCAGGTTCTGAGAGTTGACCACGATGTCATCCTGAGACTTGCCATCAGTAACCAGGACGCCGATCTTCCGAGAGTTCGGACGCATTCCAACATTAGCCTTGAAATTGTTCTGAAGGATGTAGTTTAAAGCAAGGCCTGTGGAATAAGAGAATGTCAGTAAAAGTAGTCTTAAGGTGGGCACTAAGGGTGAATTACATTTATGGGACTCTCTGGATGATCTGGCCGCCATTGTTGCCGGTTGCGCAGTGTGTTCTGGGTACCCCTTGGTTTCAAGTAAGCTTGCGAAAATGCTTGGTTTTAAGGGGTATCTACCCCTTTCCCTTAGCCCTACCCCTCGGTCAAAATGAGAATTGGGATAGCCCTTACTCTCACGTGAACGCGCAAAACTAAGGGGAAGGGGTAAGGGGAAGGGCTAAGACAGAGAAATGGGATTCACCCTAAACCTCATGAAGACCAGTATTAACCTTATAAAACGACTGCATCATATTTGATATGCCACTTTGCTGAAATTGCTGGAAAAAAAAATGCCTGATTGATAGTTTATACTTTTTTAGCAAGTAAAAACTCTTTTAGTGTAACTGTACAAACGTCCACCTTCAGCTCGTGCTTCACGTGTCTTTTTGCTGTGTAATCTTTACTGATTTTTTTTAAAGTAGACATAAGAATAACTTTGATCTTGTTAGTAATATTTCAAGATAAATACTCACTCGAATGAAGAAACCTTTTACTTGACTATACATCATTTTTTAGAAAAATCATGTTCAAATGTGAGTCTCAAATGTATTATCATCAGGCTTTTAAGGAATGTTTATTTGTTCATCTATCATTGCATTATATGTTTTGATCATCAAACTGAGCATTTAAATACCATCTTACTAAGACATGTTATTGAGAGATAATACCTAAAAATAAGTGAAAACTTATTTATACCATATTTATATATCAGTAGTCTACTATACTGTTATAAAGGTCTCACTGATTCCTATACAAGCTGTCAGAATTCTCCTTACATTTTGGTCATATAAATATCAGCATATTTTTGCTCAGTTTGTGTCTTTGAATAAACCCCCCCTCCAGTTTGAGCTCCATTATTCTCACTCTATCATACTATGTGAGCCATACATCTTGATGTATCATATATAATACTCAACAAAACACTTGGAAAGTTTTTCATTTTTCCTCTTTAGATGTTTTCTAAGCTGTTCCATTTTTTAATTGGAGCTGCAAGCGACAACATCACAAGTGGAAGACAAACTTATACAAACGTCAGGATTGCACCACAAATCAAGTGTGTTGGGTCTGACATATAGATCAGAATAAGATATGATATACCAGTCAGAGTGTTTCCTCCTTTGTAGGGTAAATTGGCCACGGCATCCAGCAGCTCTTTTCTGGTTCTGTGAGAGTTTAGGTGCCACTCGGTCTTTGGGTCTCCACTGTACTGTGCCAGACCTAAAAGCAGACAAATACAGTGTTCAGAATTACACCCAGAAGAAGATGCCATTGCTCAGAAGTTTCTCTTTTATAGTTCAAAAGACCTAATAATCAGATATTTGTCCTACAATGTTTGAAGATGAAGAGCAATAAAATGTCCATGAGAAACAAATGAGAGAATATCTGGCATAACGTGCACTGCAAGTCATTTGGTCTTGGAAAACTGTAATGAAAATTGATGAGGTTATACTGAGATCTGACTTTTAATTGCAAAACGTAGTATCTTGGATAGTTGTTGAGATATCTTCTTAAACTCTAAAGCACACATGAGATGCCAAGGGTCTTTTTCTCAAGAAAAGTCTGAGAAATTTGAGACTTGAGAGAGAGAACTCAAGAGACTAGGAGAAAGAATCAAGATATTTTGTGATTTTTCTTTCCTATGCATGGCACTATCGTGGATCTCCTCACTCATATGGGGTTCAAGATAAATTTCTCTTACCAATCTGGACACGATCCGGCCCGATGTCAAAGACACCCACCATGCGAGCAATGAAAGACCTTATGGTCTTGAAGTTCAGACGACCGATGCTCCAAGATCCATCAACAAGCAGGATGATATCGGCCTGGGCTGTGGTTTTGCACATTACATCTGTTTGACCAGAGAACAATTCAGTCAGTCAGTTTATTGTTATAAAAGAAACAATAATAATCATTTAACCTAGTGTTAAACAGATGTAAACATTAAAATGGATTGTGATTTGTGACAAAGGATGCAAATAAGAGTTTAGACATACTTGGACACACAAAACATTCACACAGTCATGCAAAGCATGACAAAACTGTTTATTTGGCATTTTGAAAACACACATTTTTTTTTACATTATATGTTAAAATAACATCTTTTAAACTATAAACTCCAGTTCTGTAAGCGATGTCTTTGTCTGTGTCCCATCTTTCTGTCTCTCCAGACAACTGAATGAAGGGAAAAGAGAGGGAAAGTGTCGCCCACCTGGCCCTGCTCAAAAAGAACATGTTGCATAATTGTCTGATTTATAGATCATTCCCTCTAGCATCCAAAAAAAAGAAAAAAGATGTACAACATTCAGTGGATATAGCCGGCCAATATTTTAAAATACTGTGGTTATTATGTTTACGAAACGTGTTAGACATACCTGTGTGGGAATTTCTTAGTAGCAATACAATGAATTATCTAAGGTTTCAAAAAATATTTATTAGCCAAACAGGTGCTTGTCCTCAATTGTAATGTGGAATTCTCACAATTAATTTACGACTCTTTATATCCTTAACACTAAAGCCAGGAACATACTTTAGGCAAGTCAGCAAACACAGATACAAATCGGTCAATGCATTGCGCACACACAATCCTGGTGCATTTGTCTCCACATGTGCACCCAAAATACGAGATAACTAAAATATGCCTTAAATTAAACACTTCACCTTCAACAAGCTAATGTTTACAATCAATCTACATTATTAGAAAGCCACTGTGAAATGTTCTCTTTAAAGAAAGATGATGTTCATGAATAACTGAAAGGATCTACCATTGTATAGACGAATCTTTTCTGCTGTAAAATAAGGTAACACTTTACTTAAAGCCTTTATGTATAATGCATTATAAAAATAGTTTTAATGCATTAATTATGGCTTGTAATGCACCTCATAATGCATTGTACAATCTCATGAATAATTATAACCACAGTTAATACACTACAACACTTATGTAGATTTGAGTTGGCTTGAGCGCTGCTGTCATTAAAGCAAGCATTCATACCAAATACTAATAAATTTGAAAATTAATGTTATTATTTATTTTTTTCAATTCAGAGGTAGCACAAGGTCTCAAATGTTGATTTTAGTTGAGGCATTAACTAACCACAAGCACTACATTTGTTATAGTATGTATTAATCTTTGTTAATGTTAATACAACTGTTCATTGTTAGATCATATTAAATAATATTCACGATACAACTTTTGATTTTAATAGTGTATTAGTAAAATAAAAATTAATGTTAGTGAAGATTAATAAATGCTTCAGAAGTACTTATCTTTGTAGTTCACGTTATCAACTAATGATAACAAATGGAACCTTGTTATGAAGTGTTACCAATTCAACATCCTCAAGATCTTTCATTCAAAAAAATCATAAAAATTCTAACCTTTTATTGAAGTAAAACAAATGAAAGTGGAGAGAAAATCTCATGATGAAATAAATGTTTTTGGTGTTAAATAAATGTTAATGGTGGCCCTAGAAATTCTTATGAGTAAAATATCTCTGAAGTATATTATCATTCCTATTTACATTTTTTTAGCACACCAGGGAGACTAGGAGCATGAAATTGATTTCACAATGAGATCCCCCCCCCCACTTTCAACTGTTTTACTTCAATGATAGGTTAGAATTTTGATAAACAATACAGATTTATTTTCACACCCGCCTTTGCTCATATTTCCCAAGGGTGGGAACCAGTGTAAACCATATACCAATATTTCCATAGAACTAGTCCAAAACAGTATTGTCGATTTTGTACTTTTTTGTTAGAGCCTGTCACATGCAAATGACAAGCTAAGCGTTACACCTCAGAGCTCTTGTCTGGGAATATTTGCTTTTCCCTCTCCTGCCGGTGGCGGTCGACCGACCCTCACCATCGGATCTGTTTCCAATTAGGAGCAACATTCCAGACCAGGGTCAGCTGACCATGTGCAAAGCTTTCATTCTGTGTGTCACTTTTTTCCTAACCAAGTTGTAAAGCATAAGTAACTGTAAGCAGATAATCTTTCTCGCTCTTGAAATTAAAGAGTCCTTCCACGCGAAGGCAGAGACATGGCTACCATGTGGCGCAGTCACCCTGTCTGCTCTTTCACAACACAATTAGCTGTGCTGAAAGGTATTTGCCATTACTCAAAGCACTAGACTGCAGCCTACTTTTCCGATTCAAAACTGACAAAGAACTTACATATGGATTCACTAAATGCATAGCAGACGCAGTAGATTTGTTCCATATATCCTCTTTTACAAAATGAATGTTGTATGCTAATTGTTTTGGAACTCAAGTAGCATTCTACATATTGAGTTGAATACTCTGCAGTACCATGAGATCTGATAAGTTGGTTTGGGAGGGGTAATAGAGAATAGTTTTTTCTTTTATCAATCTTACCTGGAGTATCATAGGGTGGAGGTTCAGGGGCGTCAGAGAGGGTGGTCTTCTCCTCTCCGGCCAGTGGCATACTCTCTCCTCCATCAAACATACCAAACACACTCACTGAATACTTCGTGCCGGCCCTGAGATGAGAGAAACACAAATCAGTCAACAATCTTATCTATCAACCTTAAAAGGCTAATAGATCACAATTCATGGTTTTCACATGACATCACACCCTTACAGGAACGGCCACCTGGAGAGAAAAACAAGGCTTTCTCTGCTTTTACCAGGTTTATACTAAGCACTCATATACAAATACAGCCATTTTAAAAGACTAAATTCAGTACACTTTATTGGTGAAGCATACTAGGCAAGCAGCTGCATCTGGAATATAAACACAACATACTAAATTGCATGCTAAGCATTTTCCCATAGAAAACTGTTATAAAGAAAATGCTTAATGTAGCTTAATGCATTAAGATATCAGAGGACCAAATTCAGTACACACCTTATTAATTAAACATTATATGTACAAGCAAGCAGATGAGTAGTTTCATGTTAAGCATTTTCCCACAGAAAACCATTATTAAGAAAATGCTTAATGTGCAATTTAGCACATTGCATTCATATCCTGAGCTCAACTGCAATTTGATCTTTTAATTTCACTGTATTAGTTTATTAATTATAAAAAAATGTACTGTAATTCAGTTTTCAAGCAGCTCTACAGATGACAATAGTGTCATTATTCAGCTCAATTTCATTCAATGTTGATTCAATTCAGTTCAATAACAGTGTGGATGTTGCAGATTTTCCAGAGTTCAATCTAAATATTTGTGGCTTGAAACAGATGGAAAATTAATAGGCCTCTGCTCAGGGCCGGAGTGGGAGTTATTTTCAGCCTTGGAGTTTCATGTCTTAGACCGGTCCACTTTAGTTCACAACTGACTATAGCTATTAAAATTATGTAATTAAAACATCAGTATACATAAGTCTGCAATAGTGCACTTTTCTATAGCCTACAGCCTTGTAATTTATTGTATTTTTCTAGAGCTTTTGTTGTTTTTGTTTTTTTTGTTTTTATACTGGCCTTTTCAGTGCCATTTTTGCGCTTTCTATTATTCATTTTTTATCTATTATTTTTTGCTCGCATATCTCCAATAACTGACGTTGATTTTTTTCTGAGCAAGGTGCCGCTGTCGGGGGGGGGGGGAGGGTTAACAG
>JAFVLL020026807.1:0-11314 GCA_021397915.2 Tor tambroides
TGATCTATGCTAAGCTAAGCTAAAAGTGCTACCGCCAGACCCAGAGATCGGCTGAATGGATTCAAAAACGGTAAAACTCATCTGTTTCACTCTACTGGAGTTGTAAAATGAGCCTATTTCCAAAAAAAGTGGAGTGTTCCTTTAATACTCACACTTCATCGTCCGAGTCCTCCTGCTCAGGCTTCATTCCTTCAGACAGACTGCCCTTGAACATGTCCTCTCTTTCCCTGCTCCTTCTCTTCCGCCTTTCCTGTGATCCCGAACGTACCTGCTGTCTGCGCTCTGTCCTGTCACGCTCCCTAGATCTACACAATATTAATTCCTTTTTAATTCTACTGAGAGATGTTATAATAAGAAAATTAGCATTCAGATGTAAATGTGATGCTTCTTGCAATTAAAATTCCATTAAAGCCCCTCGCTTAAGGACAGCAACCAAATCTGTTTACCTTTATTTCTACAGAGGATGTGTAAAATAGGTACAAATTTATGAATTATTATTTGTGTATTTACTTTTAGCTCATTGTAGCTTATTGGATAGTTGTATCATCTAAATGGGGAGTTGTTGCACAGTTTTGAATGCTACCGCACACCACAGTCACCTGTGTCTGAGAGGAGACCTGCCGGTTCGTCTCCTGGGAGAACGGGACCTTCGTCTGACAGGTGAGTGATTTAACCTTCGTCTGGAGTTCAGAGAGGGACTTTCCTCGCTACGGCCCCCTGCCACATCACGAGATCGCATCCTGTGAGTATAAGAAAACAATATGAAAGTGAGTTTAGCAGAAATTTAATTTTGGGTAACAACAAGGAACATTCATAAGAACAATATTAGTAATAATCTATCTATCAAAGATTTAAACAAACAGAGCTAGAACCTGTCGTTGGAGAGTCTCTGTCGATCTTCTTCTCTCCGTCTCCTCTCAACAGACCGAGATCGGCCTCTCCTTGGAGGGGATCTGTTGTGACATGAAGATCTGTCCTGTCTGGATGCCCTGTCTGTGCTCTGGGCAACAGGGATGTGTTCAGGTGAGTGGTGGCCCCTGGGCCGCACAGACAGGCTGTGCTGTTCTGGAGGTTGTTTTCTGCTAGGAGATCGATTCTCTTTTCCAGATGAGGCTTCTTTTGAGGGTGCTTTCATTGATTTCTTGTCTCTCTCCCTGTCAGCTTCTGGCAAGTTTGTATTTCTTTCTTTAGATCTAGACCTGCTCCTTCTTTCTGAGGATCTGTGGTCTTCAATTTGCTCTTCAGGCCGTGTAGTTGATTCTTTGTTGCTTGATGGCAAGTCCTTGGACTTCACAGGAGATTTAGACCTCTGACCAACATCTTTGGATCTCTCTATGCTCCGGGATCGTCTCCGCTCCCTCGCTTGGATGGGAGTGCTAGGTTTCTCACTGATGTTAACTTCTAACCCAGTCTTACTAACTCTTTTTTCTGATTTATGGGCCCGGATTGCCATCTCGTCAGACATGCTTCTGTCTTCCAGCCAGGGATCAATTTTTTCATCATCTATGTAATCCTGTCGAGATCTTCCAGCATGTCCCCGAGCATCAAAACCTTGTCTCTGTTGCTCACCGTTTTGCACAGCTTGCTGGATCTCGCCATCCTCCTCTGAATCTGAGTTATAACCTTGTAATATCAGTCCCATACCTGATTGCACAGCCCCTTCCATCAGCTCATTATCAAGCTCTGCTTGAATCATGGCCCTTTGTTTCTCCAGATCCTCCAGAGCAGCAAGGTCATCAAGTCTGGATCGCTTTGGAGAGATGACTGCACCTTCACAGCCAGCAGAACAGTCTCTATCATCCTGGAATGAGTCTCTGTGTTTCCGCTTATGTTTGTGTTTGTACTTGTGCTTGTGGTCCCTCTCATCTGGTGAGGGATATTTATGTTTTCTGTGCTTGCTCCGATGTTTGTGTTTTCTTCTCTTGTGTCTTTCCGCCCTGGCAATGTCCATGTTATCTACTTTTCTAGCTCCATCTTCACCAGGTCCATATTCATTTTCATCCACACTGTCAGAGCGCTGCACATCATCCCTGAAAAACAGTAAAGAACAGTACAATAATTATAACATTATAATAGTCTGGTTTTGATAAATGACCACAATTACAGTTACAAGGTATTCAGGACGTATGTTCCATTGTCGATGGTTTAAAGTATATATAAAAACATACTGCTGGTTTATGTTAACCACAGAAACAGAGAAGTGTGTTAACTGATATTGACAGAAAACTACGTGTCAAACAAGTTGTACGGAAACGTTTTCATTCCCAATACATGTAACCCATATGTATATATCTAAGTACTAAAATGATGCAATATAAAGTCAGTAAAGGTGTTACTTACACATAATCTTTCGCTATTGTTTTGGCTAACACGTCCATGTTCGCCATCTTGCTTGTTCCTGCTTGTTCCTGCTGAGTCGTTTGACAAAGAGAGTCGATTCACAATTCAGTCTGGCTATGCTACCAGCACTAACTTAAAAATAAGCAATCAAATTGTCCTCCAAATATCAATTTAAAATGTTCGTAACATTTCCGTCTCAGTATACATTATTGTACAGTGGCTAAAGGAAAAGGAAGTTCAAACCAAATTGACTGAATCACTGAATCGATGAATCAATCGTTTGGAGCGTTGGAACAAACCACGCATGCGCAGTGTCTACGCAGAGGAAAGAACATGAAGGCAGGGATCTTAAAAATTTCTTGGTTACGAACAGTTGTCATAAATTTATTGTTCACTTTTTTGCCCACACACTCAGTTTAAACCAGTTAAAATGGTGTTTGTACATGAGAGTAGTGTTTAGGTTTGTCAGTATAGAGAATAATATAGCAAATGGCACATTTTACGCTGTCTCTGTGTATGGTAATTTCACAGTGGTCCCTAAATCGCATGTTTGCTTCCACAACACAAGCTAGTAATTTAAAGATACAACGCTGTTTGGTGCAGGTACGCATATAATTTACACATCATAGACACACACACATAAATAGTTAAACTGAGAATGATTTAACTGTTAATTAACAAATATAGCTTGCTTTCTGAATTATTAGATGACTTTTGTGTTTATTGTAGCAGATGCTAGCAGTGCTAGTAACGTTAGTGTAAATGTTGTGAATGAGCATATTCTACGTCTGACGTTATCATTGTGCTTCAGAGTGTTGCGCAATAACAGGCTGTACAATAAATCTACTTAATTAGCTAACAATATATCCAGTGCCCAATAGCCTTGTCGAAGTGTAAAACACTGAATGTCTCATACTCCACTCCAGATCATTTACAAGACTGCCTAATGTCTGTAATATCTATCTGATATATTTTCCTCCTTCTCCACTGTTTCCCAGAATGGGTGGATTTAAGGATACATACCAAGATGTTCAGCCAGTAAGCCTTCGACTCGCAGAAGAAAATGTCACTTCCAGTCTCTACTGCAGCTCAGCCGATGGAATTGAAGCTCATGTGTCCACTTTAGTGGAAGCTTTCTTAGTTGAAGTGTACCGATGTAGAGTCTGTCAGTTTACCAGCAGCCAAAAAGCCAAGATTAGCCATCATGTCTTGGAAAGACATGATCCAGTGTCTCCATGTCCTCATCTGCCATGTCTGGAGAAGGAGGTTGAAGAGAGTTTGGGTGTAGGAATGAGGGTTGGTGATGAAGAGGAGGTCGACCACAACAGCTCTCCATATGACCTAGAGAATGATCTCCATTCTGGCTCAAAAAGCAGTGATGATCAGATGGACATGGAGCGCATGTCTTTCCTCCTCCCGATGTACGGCATGTTTCAAAACATCAGCCCACGGTCATGTGACATTGGCCTGGGCTCCAACTCTGATGGGAACATGCATGTGGCACAAACTTGTGAGGTGACTAAAGATTTGTACAGTGTTAAATGGATAGTCCACCCTCACCTTCATGTTTTTCCAAATCTGCATGACTTTCTTTTTTTTCTGTGAAACATAAGATATTTGGAAGAATGTTGGTAACCAAATGGTTTTGGTTCCCATTGAGTTCCATTGTATGTTTTGTCCATGCAATGAAATTCAATAGGAACCAAAAATGGCTACCTACATTTTTCAAAATATGTTTGTAACGACATGAGGGTGTGTAAATGATGACAGAATTTTCATTTTGAGTGAACAATCTAATTTATTTAGTTTGAAATGTGAGAAAATGCAATTGTAAATGTTTTTTTTAAGGTAAGCACGCTCTTTGAGGATGATAGGCATGATGAGGACAGCGAGGAGGAACCTGTGTTTCAGCTGGAGGATGCTAACACAGATCTGGCCGTTCCTTTGAACAGTGGAATGGACACAGAAATCCAGGATGAAGAGATGGCCCAGTCGGCTCATCTCATGACTCTTGGGTTGTGCAGAATTTCAAGCACTAAGTGTCAACCTCAGTCTGCGACCTCAGCAAAAAGCCTGTCCCATCCAGAAGGTGAACAGGATGCTGGACATGCCAACATGGATGCTGAAATGCAGAAGCCATCTGAGGAGGATGGCGGATTGGCCTGCATCCTTTGTCAGACACTTGTTTCCAGTCGTAGCATGCTAGAGGTGCACCTGAAATGCCATAGTGGAGACCAAGGCTTTAGGTGCCCTCGCTGTGGTTGGGAATCAGAAGACTGGGATGATATGGAGCAGCACTGGAGAGGACATGGTAAAAGAAAAGGCTCAAAGAGGTATAAATGTAGCATTTGCCCCAGGACATTTAGGAGAGCTGACTCTCGTGATGCACATGAAGAAAGGCATAATCAGCGGCATCCCTGTCGGTCTGAGTCTGGGGGTCTGGTGCAGTGTTCTCTGTGCCTGGAGTGGTGTCTCTCAGGGAAGGAGTGGGAGATACACCAACAATGTCATTTTCAAGGAGGATTTAAGTGTTTAGACTGTGATTTCAAAGGTACAGATCATTTTGTCTTATTTAACTGAGTTTACTTTGTTGTAATCGGAAGTTTTGTTGTAACAAGCTGTAGGTTTGAATGTACACCTTGAAAGGCTTGATAATTGTAAAAGGCTTACAGGTTTTGAAATAATTGGTATTGTGTTAATATGAGTATGGACAGATCAAAACTGCCATTGCTGAATTGACAGTCTAGATATATCCAGCTAAGACTCAAGTTTGTGTTCCACAGCATAGTCACTATAGAAGTTTATAGCAGTGTTGTTGATTTTAATGTGTTTTAAATATTTGTCTAGACTGAAAATTTATTAGGTATTTGTTTTAATTCCAGATTTGAAGTAGAAATTTTCCTTTACCTCTATTTTTGCAGTTTCTTATTTTCTCTTTTATATTTCTCTTTTAGAGAAGTCATGGAATAAGACCCTGAAGCATATTCACACTCAACACAAACAGCTTGACACAAGTCAAAAGAAACAGGTTGCTCACAGTAGGTAAGTATTAAATGTTTTCATTCAAATTAATTTTTTGTCAGCTAATTCAAAATGTCGTAAAGCATTGGTTCTCAACTGGGGGAGGCGGATCTCACTATGGGGGAAATATAGTTTACAGAAATTATGAGTGTGTCCACAGTTCAAAAGTATTCAAATATTGTTGGAATCCAAACAAAGTGAATATGGTGAGACGGTTGACTGTTACTCTGCTTAACAGCCAATATTGAATGATGACTTCTTTGTCTGTACTCAGAGAAAACCAGCAACTTAACACATCCACCAGGTACCCAGAATGCTTGAGAAGGATGAAGCCTGAGTCGTGGTCCCAGGTTAGGAAGAACAGGGTGAAAAACAGGGTTGTTGCAAGGAAAAAAAGCAATGAAAGCGGAAAGGACAGAGTGGGGCACGTGAAGTGTGACGCATCTGTTGGACTCACTGTTTCTAGACGGAAAGAGTTCTGCTGCAACCTCTGTGACAAGTATGAGAATGATTTCATTCCACATTAGACAGTAATTATCTTGACCAAAAGATGTTTAGCATCTTAAGGTGGTTGTATTTTATAGTACGTACAGTTCATAAGTTTGTGGTCTTTCGATTTTTAAAATGTTTTCGAAAGATGTCTCTTATGCTCATGAAAGCTTTGATAAAAAATACAGTAAAACAGTAATACTGTGAAATTTTACAATTTAAAATGACTGTTTTCTGTTTTAATGTATTTTAAAATGTAATTGATTCTTTTGATGCAAAACTGAAATTCCAGCAACATTACTCCAGTCTTCAGTGTCACATGATCCTTCAGAAATCATTCTAATATGCCGATTCAGTGCTTAAGAAACATTTCTTATTATTATCAAAGCTGAAAACAGTTGTGCTTTAGTGTTTCTGTGGAAACCATGATATATTTTTTAGGGTTCTTTAAAGAGAGGAAAATTGAAAAGAACAACATTTATTTGAAATGGAAATTAATTGTAACATTGTAAATGTCATCACTGTCGCTTGAAATCAATTTAATATGTCCTTGCTGAATAAAAGTATTAATTTCTTTAGGAAAAAAATCTTACTAACCCCAAACATTTGAACTGTAGTGTATAATATTTTTATGGTGAAAATGCACTGAAGAGTTTCACGTAGTATCTTAATATACCATATTAACTTTCTTTTTCCTTTGAGATAACTGTTGCCTGTATAATTGTATAATTTATCTTTATCTCTGATCAGGAAGTTTTCTACTAAGATGACAATGCGGCGTCACATGGGCATTCATCAAGGAGATAAACCATTTAAATGTCCACACTGCCATTACTGCGCTCGTCTCAAAGCCTCGCTCATACAGCACCTCCGCGTCCACACAGGTGCAGTTACAAACACATTGTACATATCTTCTTTTAATATGAAACATTTTTTTATGTATGCATATTTGGTGCAATGGCAGTAGATCATTTTTTTTTGGAATAACAGTGACACATCTTTGTCCACCGCCTTTATTAGCCCTGGTCACTAAACAGAAATTATGATCAGAGCCCAGCCAATAAATGACTTTCCCATGGTACTTTAATTAGAAATGTTGCAAATATATGGAGAAAGACGGCTCATGGTGACATGCAGAGATTTAGAGCTTTGTGGAAGTCCTTTCAAAAGACTGGTTCTCATGGAACAGTTTCCATGACATTGCTCTGCCTGAGTGTGAGAATTCCAGTGATGTGTTTTTTTTCTTGCTTTAGGTGAGAAGCCATACAAGTGTTCGCAGTGCTCCTATGCTTCTATTGACAGAAGCTCTCTGTGCCGACACTTAAGGACACACACACAAGAAAAGCCTTACCGCTGCCAGTACTGTCCTTACAGCAGGTACATGCATTCATCTGTCATAAAGTTGACAGGCTACACTTGTTTCATACTACATCTGTAACTAAGAATGAGACTCTGCATTTCACTTCAGCATCCAGAAGAAGAGCTTAGACCTCCATTCACGGCGTCATCACACTGGTGAGTCATTCCCTTGTCACCTGTGCCAGTATTCCACACCAGACCGCCAGCTGCTGGTGCGACACAAGAGGAAACATCACAGTGCCGAACAGACTGCAGCACTGGGGCAGAGGAACACTTCTGGTTCCCAAACCGCAGCTTCTCAAAGAGCACGGACTTCCAAATGATATATATGATTTCTAATAAAACATTTAAGTTAAATTTTACAATGACAAATCAAAGTATTGTTTTGTTAATTATGCACACATCTTGTAATAATTCAATAAATTCCATGTGCCATTGCTAGTGAAATGTTATGTCATGGTTTTAAATAAGAATAGATCACCTCAGCATTGACACATTAACTCAAGTCATGGTTTAATAAGTTCAGTGGAATGTAGGTGAATGTTATTTGCTCTATTTCAGTGGGTGGTTAATTATAGCTTTAAAAATAGAAAGCGATTAAAGGATTGACCCATGATGCAGCAAGCGTAATACTGAGTTTAAAACGACGAGCAAATCCCACTACCAATCCAATAGAAACTGGATTATTTCACCTGTTGCTCAACGCACGAGCAGCCAAATTCATATTATCAGAGGAACGGAAGCTTTAATTTGTAATTTTCTTTTAATTAATTGCTTTGAGGCTATCGTTAATTTTAACATCTTTTGTGCTAACATCTTTTAAATCATGGGTCTCGTATTTTAATTTTCAATGACACTTTTCACCTCGAGCTCAACTTTACAGCGACACGCTGTAGCAACAACCAATGAAATTGCAGCTAGTGACCTGCCGCCTGATGCAATTGGATGCTGCGCAGAATAGGAACGCCTACTTGCATTCATCAAGAAGAATAACTGACTAGAAGACCTCCATCGATTTAATCGATGTGTGAACGCTCCCACTTGAGAAATTCCTAATTTTGGAAAAGAGTTCACAGGGAATGTGCACAAATGGAGCTTTCAGAGCTCATTGTCTGCAGGCGAAGAGAAAAGCGGAGGAGTTTGAAGTTTGTTCAGCTTGTGTCAGAAGATTTGCGAACTTGTATCAGATAATAAGCCCCATCTAATTTCGATGGAATATTCGCCGTTTTATCAATTGTATTTTTCGTTTTTGCAGCGGAACACATTTCTTATTTCGTATTATTCAATTTAGTTTAAATGATAATTACTTTAATTACTATTTAATGTGTTTATGATACGACTCCGTTATGGCAGGTGTTAATATGGAGACCTTTCCTCAGCTGACCGTGAAAGACTGTTGGGTCGTTGGGCTCGAGCGTTTCGCTGTTGGTGCTGCTGGAGAAGAAGAGGAGTTTTTCGAGATTAGGACTGAATGGTCTGAAAAAAGCATAACATATTTGCGAAGGAGATATTACGATCTAGTAAAACTAGTTAAGCATTTAAGTATATCATTTCCAGACGACAGAGGACGTTTGTCTCAATCAATGATGCTTAAGGGTATGACATTTATGTGAATTTGTGACATTTGAAATAAGCGGTCATTTAACTGATTAGAGACTTCATTATTCTATGTGTGTATGTTTTATCAGCACTACAGAGGATAAAAGAAGCAGAGGAAAACAATAACGTTAAAACGAGGTTGGACGAAGTGGAAAAATTACTGAGAAATATAATCAAAATGCCACAAAAGGTGCTTCATTAGACTAGCCAATCAATTCCCTGTCAATAATAAATGTATAGATGCCCTATTGTAAATAATCATGCAAGTAATTTATTTTCCAGTTCTCTCACTCTGAGGCAGTTCTTGCATTTTTCAAGACTTCTCCTCTTGACTACACTTTGAAAACCATGTATGAACCAATCCAGCCCCTCTCCCAGAGTCCTGTCACTGTAGCTGGTGTGTGTTCGTGAGTTCTAATGTATTGATCTCGAACTGATACTTGATTTTAAACTGTAGTTTTTAAGCTAATATATGATGCTTTTCTACAGATGTAAGAAGGGCCAATGGGTTTTGTTTGGCCAATACAGAAACTGTTCTTTTTGATCCGTATTTACTAGCACAAGGAGCAGAAACATCATCAAAGTACAGGTAAATATCTGACAAATTAACATCCTAATACTCTTCTGTTGATTTATTGCTCAAGCAAATTTGACATATGTGGAATCAAAACGTATGTGTCTTATTTCATCACATCCAGCTCTGAGATTGAGTCCCAGGTGTGGACTGGAATGAGAATTCCAAATGGGATCAGATGCGTCAATGAAACTGTGCACAAACCTGGCAAGGGCTTCATGACTGCTGGTATCCCTGAAAGTAAAGACACAGACCATCAACCGAAAATATCACAGATTACCACCAGCAACATGACCTACCTCGACCTACAAGCCTGTGAGACAGACATTCTTGAATGACATAGTGAACTTGACAATGTAATTGCAGCTTTCTAGTGTGGAAGTCAACAGAAATATCCATTTTTAAGGTTTAGTCTGTAAGAATAATATTTTTTAAATAAAATAATACATTTCTAAAAGATTTCTAAAGATTTCTAAAAATGGATATGAATAATATTTTTTAAAGTTAAGATTAACTTTAATATTAATTAAAAAAAAATTAACCACGCCTGATTAATGTTCTTTGGTTCATTTGCTAGCATTTACAAATCATATAAAATGTTTAGTTGATGAGTGATATCTCAAGGTCATTTATTGTGAATGAAGTCAACCAATTATGGAAAATGTCATATAAAGTTGTTTTACACTATATAGCCAAAACGTATGTTGATACCCATCACATATGGCTGTCAGTGTTGGGGGTAACGCATTACAAATAACGTGAGTTACATAATCAGATTACTTTTTTCAAATAACTAATAAAGTAATGGATTACTTTTAAATTTACAAGACAATATTTAAGTTACTTTTTCAAATAAGTAATGCAAGTTACTTTGTTTTGCATGTATTCACTGACACCACTCCTGCCCCCGTGTTGAGAGAAATTGGGAGTGAGGTGCAGAGGAAGAGGCACTTCTTTCAGGCTGAGGCTTATTAGTTTTATTTTTGGTATGAAAGGGCCTTTACTGTTGCCAAAAATACATCTTTTGGGTTTTTTATTATTAAAAATAAATAAACAAGCCCAGCTCAGGTGATAAAAAGTAACGCAAAAGTAACAAAACATTACTTAAAAAGTAACTAAGTAATGCAATTATTTACTTTTTTATGGAGTAACGCAATATTGTAATGCATTATTTTGTTGAGCATTAAATATCAAAACCTTTGGCATGAATGGTTTCCACTCTTCTTGTAAGTACTCAAATATGTCTATGAGAATCAGACATGTGTCAGTGTGGTCAGACACTGATGTAGGATGATGAGGACTGGCTCGCAGTCAGCATTTCTGTTTATTCCACAGGTGTTCAATGGGGTTCATGTCTGGGCTTTTGTGTGGGCCTGTCAAGTTCTTCCTCAGTAAATCATTAATTTATGGGCATTGCATTGTGCACAAAGGGGGCATTGTCATGCTGTAGGAGAAAAAGACTCTCTCCAAATTGCTGTCACAAATTTGGAAGCACACTATTCTAAAGAATGTCATTGTATGTCAGAGAATTTTGAGATCTTTTCTCCCTCTGGAATTAAAGGGCCTGGCCAAATAGTTTGCCCATTAACTAGAAACGGCTTGTTCACAAACTTTTTGTCACTTACTAAACTGAAGGTCAAAATAAAACTATATTCAGTTTTAATAATGACTGCTAAGACACATACATCTGATTTTTTCTAAAGTAGGCCAAGTCCTTATTGTGAAAAAGATTGAAGGCTATAGGCTGATCATTATTTAAATGGAACAGGGAGAATCATTTCAGTCCACGTTCAGGTCAGTGAGCAGTTCCCATGATGAGGGATGTTAATCAGTCCTTATTGGAACAGTCATTGTGCTCCACTTTGACATTGCATAAATTGATTTGGCTCACTGCATCCACTCAAACAATCCATACACCCTTATTTTGGGTCA
>JAFVLL020026808.1:0-37247 GCA_021397915.2 Tor tambroides
ATTATAATGCAGACCGAACAGAAACAGGCTGATCATAATATTTTTATTATATATTTTAACATTTAATTAATACATATTACATTCAAATGTATTATATTCATTATTTTCTACAATATAGAAAGATTATAATATTAAAGTATAATACAGACCGAAACAGACTGGTTATAGCATTTCCTCAATATCCCACCTGATATCGATTCCATCCTGAAATGGTTCCTTGTGTGGGATTTGATTCTACATTAGATATTCTAATCAATTCCAAAAATAAGTGGCAAAAATGACAGAGCAGAATATAAATTAGGAATCACTCCTCTAAGCGAGTACAGTAAGTGTTCCTGGGATCCTCGAGTCCATCGTGTCCCTCGGGCTGCAGGGCCCATCTGTTCTGACCGGTCTGTTTCTCATCTGCACCATTTCCACTCCCTCCATCCCTTCACAATAAACACACATTCATACAGAGGCCTATTTATAGCTTTCTGGCATATAACAAGAAATATAAAATCTAATTTTCATTTAGCAGAGTATTAAATGAAAGACTACAAAGATGGATGATGTTAGTTTAGAAAATAGCACAAATCAATTCCGATGTGCTACGGCCAACAGAAATGCAAATGGATTGAATAAGCCTCCATTTGACTAATTTACATCGATTGTAGAAAATAAAATTGTGACACAAGATTTGTGTTGCATTTACTCATTTTAATTAACTAGACCGAACAAGCAGCAAATCCATTTTTTTTCCAGTGTGTGCATTCGTCCTGCTAAAGCGCTTGCAGCTTGGATGCGTGCAAGTCAAATGTAGTAAAATTACAACAGTCAATAAAACAATTTAAAAAAAACAAAACAAATGAAATATCAACAGTTTCCATTCAGCGCTCCTCGGTCTGCGATTACAGGCATGCTGCTGGCGGTCAGCTTCTGTTGCTATAGAAACAAGCATCTTTGTTCCACATCCATAATAATGCTGATTTGTCCTTTCATTTCACCGTGTTTCACCTTCTTGTCATTTCACTCGCTTTCGGATTTGACAGGTAGGTCATACAGATGTAAAAATTCTGTCATCATTTAGTCGCCCTCATATTGTTCCTGTCTGAAACCCAGCTTTTTTTTTTCGTTAAACGAGACTAAAGGTCCAGCGTTTGGAAATGCCACCTTAGTGTAAAAGCAGAGCAGCCTGGACTTTCGGTTTTCCACAGAAGAAAGACAATCATACAGGTTCGGAAAAACATCAGGGGGAGCAAATAATGACAGAATTTACTTTCCTAACTAGTTAAGCTGCTTGTTTCATGCTTGAGTGGTATAGCTGTAATGGATGACCAGTGATTTTTTCTACCAGCATGGGGAGATGTACTGTATTAATCAGCAGACACTTGTTATAGAATACTACTCAGACTAATTCTGCATTATGCAGTCAAACTGACTTAATACATACAATCACTAAAAATTGTAGTATACAACTAGAGCACATGGAAGACTGTATTCAATGATGCAATGCATTTGTTTTAATGTTCTTATTCTTGAGTCATTATTTAATAAGATTTGAAAGTGACATTGTTTTTTTTTTGTTTTTTTTTTACAAAAAAGTAAATAGATTGAAATAACATGTAAAATATCTTGCTGTATTTAAAAAAGCATGCTATATAATATAATTATTTCATCAGACTTTGAAGAGTTTAAAGAGTTAATTTTTAAAGTAAAACGAAATTATGTAAATATATATTTAAAATAACGTCATATTTTGCTGAATTTAAAAAAATATGCTATTTGTAGAAATGTTTAATATTCATTAGCAAAAAACATAAAAGAAATTGTAAATAGATTTAAAATAAGATGTAAAATATCCTGCTGAATTAAAAAATATCCATGCAATTCTCTGAAATTATTAATGTAATTATTTGATCAAAGTCTGATCAAACTTTGAAGAGCTGACATTGTACATTAAAAAAAAAACTTGAGATGTAAAAAGCATTTAAAATAATGTAAAATATCCTGCTGAATTAAAAAAAATCTAATATAATTATTTGATCAGTCTACAGTCTTAAGACATGTAAACAGATGAAATAGAACTATGTAGATACATGTAAAATATCATAAAACATTTGATTTTACATAAAGCATGCTGACATTCTACTTTTAAAAACCTAGCAGACAGTATGCAGTATATACTGCACACTATGCAGAAAACAGTATGCTTGTTCTCCATTGCAAACATTGCCATAATGATCTGACACCTGCAACAAACTACAAATTACAAGATGCTATTTATCAATTAATACCTACTCAGTATCAATTAATACACACGGACTCAAACGAACACATCTTTCATCTTTCAAAGGCTCTTTTGAATAAGGCTCAAGTCATTTCATCATCTCCATCCACATACATTCACAGCAGCCTTTCATGACAGCCTCAGACACTTTGACATTTAAATTACAAACGATCTCTGTGTTATCCATGGAGACAGCTTAGAACGGAGCCCGTATCTCCTCCAGACACACACTAATTAGTTTATAATTACAGTACACACACACACACAGACGCCGAACCCCCCGATCTGATCTTTAAAACACACACTGCACTGTACGCAACACATTTATTTAAGGAATCTGATGGATTTCCGAGTGAAACGGAATATTCACCTAGAGTATGAGCGGGAAATGGGTGGGATTTGATTTTGTCCATCAAACATTGATTAGATTTCAATCAGGGAGCAAAAGATTCAGAAGCGGAGCAAGAAATATTATCAAATTATATTGCTTCTGGGTGGTGTCAAATGCAACACTGCTGTAAAACTGAAAAGTGTCTACCAGGGTTGTTATTGGTAACACAAAGTAATAAACTGTTAAACAAAGCTGAAAATAGTAAAAAAAAGTGCATTCAAACGATTAACAAATACAGTGATAGTTGGCTGGTTAAAAATAAGAGGCATTTGTGATGTCATCTGAAAAGTAAAGTCATTTCAGAGGCGGAGCAAGTTACATCCATGAAAAATAACAAATAATATAAATAAGAAGAATATACAATGACTATAAATACCAGGAATGTTGGACAAAAGTAAAACGGGTAAATTATTATTTCAAACTGGGATCAAAAGTTTCAGAGGTGATATACAAATAAACTGCAATTTTCATAACAACAACAACAATAATAATAATTACAATAAGTTTCAGCACTTTGCATTAATAATATAAAATGTACATTAAATATTAATAGTTTAAAATAAATATGATTATAAATATTTAAAATGTATAATTTATATTTATAGAATAATAATAATTCTATATATATATATATATATATATATATATATATATATATATAAAAATCAAATTGCATTTACAAAAGTGATTTTCTAAACATAAAAAGCATATTAAATAGAAGTAAAGTGTCTCTTGATGTTTGAAATAACTTTTGTGAAAATAAAATGTCGAAATATGGGTGAAATAATGTCCCATCATCATTCAGCATAACTGATAAATTAATGTAAAAAAAAACAAAAAAAAACATTTGTACTTGTATATAAAAGAAAGAGTAAAAGAAAAAGTGAAATATAAATATAAAATATAAAAGGAAAGCGAGCATACAGAATTTTATTTTAAATGATTACCAACTTCTTGCTGACAAATGAGTAAAACAGTGGATTGAGGAATAGTAGCAATGTAATGTAATGTAATGTGCATTGACGAATTGTTTACAATAAAACCAGGAATATATGAAGAAAGTAAACAGGGTGGATTCTGATTTGACACCAGGAAGCGATTGATCTTGGTGATTGTGTAAAGTTTAAAGCGGCTGACGGATGATCCGCAGCGGAGGAGCGGAGAAGAATTACTGCACCACATTCCTGTCAGAAAAACTTCAATAGTGCAGATCCGCTCGTGTTTAAAGTTTAATGTGCAGTTGTTTTCTGTTTCCTGAATATATCAATACGTTGCATGCTTTATTCTGTCTGACAGACGACTCGTCTATAGATTGTAGCGGTGGGCGTTCGAAGGAAAGACAAAGTGTCAGGAAGGCAGAGAAACGGTGAGATCTGCTCACTCATACAGCGGATGATCCTTGTTGGTTTTGCACTCAGAGAGCCTGACTTTACATCAAAACCCATTACATTTACTCATTACACACAGCACAGCTAAGATGGAGAGAGAGATGTGACTGTATTGAATCCAGTGAGAAAGAGGCCTGATTTAACTCTTCAACGCTCATCTCAGCGTTTAAATCTCAGGCATATCGCAAACCAAACCGGAAAGCTATGGCTGAAATCACTAGTAAACATTTTTCCTTTTACATTTGATTTCATTTCAGTCAGTGTTGGTTTTATTTCAAGTAATTATTTATATATTTGTTTGTTCATTTATTTGTAACATGAATTTATAACTGTAATATCCCTAGCACCAGTCTTGCTTCTGAAAATCACTAGATTTGGTAAAGTTTACCAGGTTAGCACCTCAAAAACACTGAAGAGTTTCAACTGAGGCTTTAAGCAGCAAGTAAACCAGTTATCAATATTCTGCTTGGTTTTCCAGGTTAAGTCAGTATAATTATGTGAAATAATCAGTATTTATTACACATACTGTCCAGGAAGCCTGTTTAGAAATGATTTTTAATGGATTCGTTTTGCAATTCCATTTCTTCACATTAAGTGACAAATAAATTTAAACTTTATGGACAATAAGACAAGCATTCACAGTCCATTTAAACATCTATAATTTGAGGTATTTCTAAATAATTGAGTGGGAAATAAAGCAGTTGACTGGAACATGAAAAGTTATTATTGGTTAATATTATTTTCCCTTACCAATACATCAGTAGGAAGTAAAGAGGCTGAGATAAAGGAGCAATAAAACAAGCTTTTTTTCTTTAAAGTAACATACACCTATGAATTGTGCACAATACAACTAGACTCTAGAAAACTACATTTGTTAAGAAAATAAATATGATCAGTTTGAGTTTGACATCAAATGCAGATGTGTGGGAGGGGCCTAAGGGTCTGGCTCCCTATTAGCATACGGCCCCAATCCCAGTGCTTTTAAACAATTGCTGAGTGTTCGAGCAGTGCGCAGATGTTCATTTTATTGGCAATAAACAAATAACATGTAGATAACATGTAGATAAAACAGCTAAAATAAGGAGCACAAATTTGGATGCAGTCAATGGCAATTGTCATGCGTAACACATCAGTGTGCTGGTGAGGATCAGTGCAATGGTGCAATTCAAATAAATCTATTATTAATTCATTTAAATAAATGTATAATGATATTACTATTATAATTATACAAATCAAATTAAATACACTATTTTTATGTAGAGAAGGTGGTATATTATTCATTATAAATAATTTATTCAAATAAATGTATAATTAGCGTTATTAAAGAAGTTAAATATATAACCTTACACTATCTACACCAAAGTTAGGTAGGGAGGGTGGTTATATTACTTTAATTATAGTACGTTATAAATAATGTATTCAAACAAATGTATAGTGTTATTACAGATATTAAACAAAGTTATAGACTATATTTACATTTTACATTTTTACATTTTATGTAGGGAACTTGATTATATTACTTCTTACTATATTTATCATTTGAATTTTATTAAAATGTTCATTTGCAAAAACAGATAATTTTCAAAAATCAAGTTTTTTTCATTGTGCATTTCAATTAATTTCAATCAAACTGCAGTTGGGTTATTTTGATTAGAGACAAAATTACTAAAAAATACTAGCTAACTAACAGAATAAAACAATAAAAACATGATAGCATTATAGAAAGCATGATTTTTGAAAATTTTAAAAAACGGAGTTACCGGTTTTTGATTATTTGGACGTTTTGCTGGACATTGTAGTTGGCGGTGCCGTAGCTCTGGTCAAACGCTTCAGGACGCGCTGACGGGGGAAATGAGCCGGCGCGCTCATGAAGCTCAGACAGTGCGAATTTCAAACGTCGTTGCCTAGCATCCATCTGGCGACTCTCCGCTCTCTACCCAATAAAATGGATGAACTTGGCTGAAACCTGGCTGAACGATGCCATACCGGACAGCGTGCTATATCTGTCTAACTTCCAGCTGATCAGAGCAGATCGTGAGGCAGAATCAACGGGGAAATCGCGTGGCGGCGGGACGTGCTTTTACATCAATGAAAGGTGGTGTACAGATGTAACAGTGTTAAAGAAGATGTGCTGTCCCGATCTAGAAGCGCTTTTCATTAACTGTAAGCCTTTCTACTCGCCACGGGAGTTTTGCTCGTTCATTCTTGTGAGTGTTTACATTCCACCGCAAGCGCACATGAGCTCAGCTTTACAGAAACTCGCTGAACAGATCACAGACACAGAACAACAACACCCGGACTCTGTTTTAATTATTCTCGGGGACTTTAATAAAGCAATTCTCTCCCTTGAACTGCCAAAATACAGACAGCATGTTACATGTCCCACCAGAGACAGTAATATATTGGATCACTGTTACACAGCAATAAAGGGTGCATATCACTCTGTCCCACGGGCAGCTTTAGGACTCTCTGATCACTGTTTGGTTCATCTTATACCGACCTACAGGCAGAAACTGAAATCAGCTAAACCTGTATTAAGGACTGTAAAGAGATGGACTAATGAAACAGAGCGGGTTTTACAAGCCTGTTTCGACTCTACTGATTGGAGTGTTTTTGAAGCTGCTGCCAATGATCTGGACGAGCTCACAGAGACTGTAACATCTTTTATCAGTTTCTGTGAAGCTATGTGCATTCCTACCAGGACTCATCTAACTTACAACAACGACAAACCGTGGTTCACTGCAAAACTCAGACAGCTCCGTCAGGCCAAAGAAGATGCTTACAGGAAGGGGGACAAAGTCTTGTATAAACAGGCCAGATACACACGGGAAAAGGAGATCAGAGTGGCAAAGAGGAATTATTCTGAAAAACTAAGGATTCAGTTCACTTCCAGCGACTCAGCATCAGTGTGGAAAGGTCTGAAAGAGATCACCAACTAGAAGACACCATCCCCCAGCATTGTGGAGAATCAACAACTGGCAGACAATCTGAATGAGTTCTACTGCAGGTTTGAAAAAAACACCCCACACCCGCCCTGAACACCTCTCTACACAACCATTAACACCTCCTGCAACCCCCCTCTCCCCGACACCGGCACTTCAGATCAGTGAAGACGATGTGTGCCAGGTCTTCTGGAAGCAGAAAAAGAAAAAGCACCAGGCCCAGATTGTGTTACACCAGTCTGTCTGAAATCCTGTGCTGACCAGCTGGCCCCCATCTTCACACAGATCTTCAACAGATCACTGGAACTGTGCAAAGTCCCTTCATGTTTCAAACGCTCCACCATCATCCCCATCCCAAAGAAATCCACAGTTACAGGACTAAATGACTACAGACCTGTGGCTCTAACATCTGTGGTCATGAAGTCATTTGAAAAACTGGTGTTGGCCCACCTGAAGGACATTACTGGACCCTTGCTGGATCCTCTTCAGTTTGCCTACAGAGCAAACAGGTCTGTGGACGATGCAGTCAACATGGGACTGCATTATGTTCTGCAACATCTAGACAGACCAGGGACTTATGTGAGGATCCTGTTTGTGGACTTCAGCTCGGCCTTTAACACTATCATTCCAAACCTCCTCCTGCCCAAACTAACTCAGCTCTCCATGCCCACCTCCGTCTGTCAGTGGATCACCAGCTTCCTGACAGACAGGCAGCAGCTAGTGAGGCTGGGAAATTTTTCATCCAGCACCTGTACGATCAGCACTGGAGCACCTGAGGACTGCATTCTCTCCCGACTGCTATTCTCCCTCTACACCAACGACTGCACATCTAAAGACCCCTCTGTCAAGCTCCTGAAGTTTGCAGACGACACCACACTTATCGGTCTCATTCAGGATGGTGACGAGTTTGCTTACAGACAGGAGGTTAAGGAGCTGGCTGTCTGGTGCAGTCTTAACAACCTGGAGCTCAAAACAGTGGAGATGATCGTGGACTTCAGGAGAAACTCTCCTCACTCACCATCATGAACAGCACTGTAACAACAGTGGAGTCATTCAGGTTCCTGGGCACCACCATCTCCCAGGACCTGAAGTGGGACACTCACATTGACTCCATTGTTAAAAAGGCCCAGCAGAGGTTGTACTTCCTTCGCCAGCTGAGGAAGTTCAACCTGCCACAGGAGCTGCTGAAACAGTTCTACTCTGCCATCACTGAATCCATCCTCTGCACTTCAATAACTGTCTGGTTCAGCTCAGCTACCAAATCTGACCTCAGAAGACTACGGAGGGTAGTCCGGACTGCTGAGCGAATAATTGGTACAACCCTCCCCACTCTCCAAGAACTGTACTTATCCGGAGTGAGCAAAAGGGCTGGTAAAATCACTCTGGACCCCTCAAATCCAGCACACTCCCTCTTTGAACTGTTACCGTCTAGTCGACGCTACAGAGCTCTGAGCACCAGAACGACCAGACACAGGAACAGTTTCTTCCCTCAGGCAATCCATCTCATGAACACTTGACATTAAACGTGGAACACACAACATTATTATACATTATTTATTCACCACACATACTTATTTTTTCATTTCAAATCTGCACATATCATAACTGTACATACATAATTGTCTATATTATATATTGTGTTTTTGCTTTTTGTACATTGCCTATTTGTATATTTGTATATTATTCTTTTATTATCTGTGTCCTGTCCTGTTGCTGTCTTTCTGTTGCACTGTAGAGCTCTGTCACTTTAACAAATTCTTCATATGTGTAAACATACCTGGCCAATAAAGCTCATTCTGATTCTGATATATAATCCAAAAATATTATGTACAGCCAGTTGCAAAGTTGCATGTCAACAACTCTGCATATAATAACAATAATACATTGTAATTATAACTACACACACACACACACACATATATATATATATATATATATATATACACACACACACACACACACACAGACACACATACAGCAGTCATATATATATATATATATTAAATTTCAACTTTTCATTTACAACTTTTTTTCCCATTTTTTTACTAATCTACTTTTATATACACTTTTGTATGAAAGGCACTAGATTTTATTATTATGAAAATATTAGGTGTGCTGTAAAATGGGATTATAATGAGTGTCAAATGCTGTATCGGCGTGTCATTCTTCATTTAAAACCGCATTATTTAAAATCCCTATCCTTTTATGGATCTCTCCGCCTTTCTCTTTCATAACCTGTTTTTCTTACACCTTATTTCCTTCTAATTTCTCTCCTTTTGTGGCTTTTCTATTGCCCGTCAGATCGTTGGAGCTGCAGGCAGCACAATCGCTCTGTGAATATTCCAATCCTCCGATAAGGCGAGGGAATGCTGTCCTGTTGCATTGTGGGTAATACGGTTGTCTATTGTTCTGTGAAAGGGCTCCATTGAGGAGTCTGTGTCTAGCAGCAGATAAAATCGTAACACGGCGTGGACACACTGCCTGATAACAGCACGATTCACAGCAACACACACACACACACTGCAACAAGCTTAAACTGATCTGGATAAGAGTGTTTTAACGAACAAAGACCAATATCAAAAGTCAAAAGAGCCCACCCACAAGCATCTATGATATTCTGCTCTCTAGATACAGATCAAGTCCCTCCTTCAGTGGGATTTTTCACTAGTTCAATGTCTTCCAGCAAGAAATCACAGGTATGTTTGCATATTACACATTTTGAGAAATAATTTGTGTAAATAGAACAATAATTAGGGTTATGGGTTTGTTCAAATCACTAACTCTAAATATGGTTCACAGCATTAATATGCATTAATCATAACAACTTGGTTCAATTTTTCCAGAAATTCCATCCAAAAATGTTTTATTTACTAAATAATCGTACTAATAGCAGAGAACAATTTTTAATAACAAATGTGCGAAAACAGTTACCAGTCAATTAACTTTGAATGTGGAAAAAAACAGATACAAAATAAATTAATTTTAAATTAAATATCTTAAATATTGACCAGTTTCAAAAATACATCTAATAAACCCAATCTCAGTCATTAACTTAATGATATCAGAATCAATTATAAAAAGCTTAACAAAAAAACACAATGAATAATAAAAATTATTATTATTATTACTTTATTTTTTGTTTTTAATTTCTTAATTATTAATTATAAAACAGAGAAATTTTGGTAAATGTAACATTTCAACAAACAATTTTAAAAATGAAAAAAAAAGTTAAAAAGTAGTTTGAGGGAAGCAGTAAAAAAGTAAAAGAATGTAATAATGAATTCAATAGATTTTCTGATGCCATCTTTAACAATCATCACTAATAAACAGATCACAACAGCATTAAGAGCACTGATGCATTTCACACTAAATGCATCTTCCCTCACTATTTTAGCACATCTACATTTGTTCGTTTTTCCCCTCTTTCTATCCTTATTTAAAAAGGTTTTTAAATGAGCGCTTTTCCAGGAGAGAGCCAAAGAGCCGCTGGCCCTCTTCAGAGCCGTCCTGAGAGTGGCCAATCAACAATCAGCCGCTGCCGTCATAACCCTGTTATTTGCGACCCCGTAATCATTTCCATCAAAACTCAGCGATGTCCATAAAATCTGCAGACATCCAAATCACAGGCAACCTTTTAGAGAGGATACACATCGAGTCAAGGACACTGAGAGAGAAATATATGGATGCATGTCAGTCCAGATGCGCTATAGGCTCATTTAATACACATACGCATCGACCAGACCAACACATAACCACATCATCCACACACACACACTGTAATCACCATGCAAATGGCTGTTAATATTTCCCAGGGATATAATTTACAATTGAAAAGTGTGAATGTGCTCAAAACGTCCAGCAATATTGAAGGGGCGAAATTGTTATCTGTCATACAAGCACAAACATATTTATACATACGACAGCTGCTCAAATGGTTGTCAAAACAGGTTTTCCCTTGAATGCTGTCTGTTTTTACACTCTCTACCAGCAAGAGCCAAAGAAAACCAAATATTTTGCAAATTATTTTAAAAAAAAACACCATGAAGATGAAAAAAGGAATGGCACATAAAGCAGGTTATTTCGGTTTTTATATATTTTAGTTGTGTCAATAAAATTGTACTCATAAATACAAAAATGAAAAAGGTTTTACATTTTTACATAAAAATAATTACATTTTTTTAATTTTTATTTTATTTTGGATTTTAACATCTCACACAATTACTCAGAGGAGATCAGTTATTAAGCAATAATAAAATTATATAGAAATTGCCAAATTTATCATTTCATCAAAAATGATCAAATTAAACAAGAAACAATACATATAAAAAAAATAAATATATTAAAAAAGAGAGAGAAAAGAATTAAAGTTTAAAACTATTTAGTAAAGAATACGTCGATAAATGTTCAAAACATCATGGTTGCACCATACTTTTTTGTACAGCAAGTATTTATTTTTAATACAGATCAATGGGATTTATCAGCTGTAGCACAAATAGTTACGGTTACTGCTTTATATTAGGGGTGTAAAGATACGCGTATCGTGTATCGAACGATTCACGGGCAAGTTCCAAATCATCCTTATCATCCTTATCCCCTTGGAGTGGGGACTTTGGATTGAGCAGGGCACATGCGTGCCATTATTTAGTCGTTTGGAACGCACTTGGTGAAGGGAGCGATCTAATTTCCTCATCTTCAGCTGGGATGTTCCCGTGACAACGCAGCACATTGTCCGTCAGCAGATGTCGCTGTTTTAATGTCATAAACATCTTTTTATTGTTGTTAGCATAACTGTTGGAAATAAACATGCATTTTATATTTTAAAACGTTTTTAAAATATGCTATATAATCTATAAAAATAATATATATATAACTTTTTTTAAAATGTAATTTTTTTTTTTTATGCCGGTGTCCATCAGCGAATCTGCTGACGGACACCGTTCTGCGTTGTCACGGGAACATCCCAGCTGAAGATGATGAGGAAATTAGATCGCTCCCTTCACCAAGTGGGTTCCAAACGACTAAATAACGACACGCACGTGCCCTGCTCACTCCAAAGTTCCCACTCCAAGGGGATAAGGATGATCACTTCCATTTGGAACTTGCCCGTGAATCGTTCGATACACGATACGCGTATCGTTACACCCCTACTTTATATAAAAAAAAAAGTTTAAGCAATGGTAGTTTTGAATGATGCCTTCTTAGCAAATATCACTGTAAAAAATTTTTTGGGGAATTTAAAAAAAACATCTTGCAGCAAATATCACTTTCTAAAACCACACAAAACATCCATAAAGATTCAGACACCTGAGACTATAAAATAAGCAATGACAGATAAATTATGTTTCATTATAAGTCATTTCAGTTTAGTTTTTAGTGTGGCACAGAAGCAAGCATGATTTTTGTGTTATTTGCCTCAGCGTGAACAACGCCGAATGATAAATAAAAAGAAAAAAGCTCATGCTGCATGAAAAACAGGTCTCAATTCTTCATTTTTCCACCTGATAAACAATGTTCTCTTGCAAAAGCAAGCAAGAAAAACCCTCAAGACTTCCTGCTTTTATGCTGAACTTTCAAACATGCATTAAATTGTTGCAGTACTTGAATCAACGCTGCATCGACGGACTAACTAGCTGTGAAATAAACTACTGATTGTTTTCCAAATGACTTTATGCTAAAAGAAGCAGAAGATTATGGTTGATCAACATGTGGCGCTTTACTTTTTCTTAACCTGTGACTATCAAATTTATGACAAAATGTCTCCGCAAACAGCACCATTTAATCCGATGCAAGTGTTAAAAACCTCATCAACAAATTGTGAACGTGTCCGTGAGAGAATATGTGCCATTTCTACCATTTTCAAAAGAGCTAGTTTTCTCTTTTCACCTCGCCGCCAGACTTGGACACACACAGACACAGAGACGGAGAGAAAGCCCTTCATGGGGGTTTAGTGTGTGATGAGATGGGCTGTTGTCTTCTGGAGCGTGGCGAGGTGGATTTGGGGAGCTATCGATCTGTATGGAGGGATCGATGGAGAGGCTTTAGAGACACCTCAACCCCTGAGCCCCGTCTCCTCATTCGGTCCAGCCAAACTCCTCGTGGCCAGGGAACTTTCATCCGATTTATAGAGACTGTGCAATCATTTACAATTATGTTCTCTGCAGATGCTTTCTTACTAAAGCGACTCAAAAAAGTGCACATGTGGTGTAAGTGGCAGTTACTAAAGCCAGTATTAAGGGATACAAATCAAGTAATAAGGCAAGACCTCAGGCGCCAAGACGAGAACTGCATGGCAATTACATACATGGGGCTAATAGCGTTTCTCAGAACATGTTTCACGGCACATTAGATTCAGAGAACTCTCATCTCATCAAGAAATGCGTTATAGCCATCTTTATAAGGTCTTTTAGAGATTAAAGTAAAAAAGCAACAGCGCAGGGGCCTCAAAAAGTATTCCCTCACTTGAAGGAATAGTTCACCTAAAAATGAAAAATTGCTGAAAATTGACCATCCAAGATATAGATGAGTTTGTTCCTTCATGGGAACAGATTTGGAGAAATTTAGCATTACATCACTTGCTCACCAATGGATCCTCTGCAGTGAATGGGTGCCGTCAGAATGAGAGTCCAAACAGCTGATAAAAACATCACAATAGTCCAAAAGTAATCCAGACCACTCCAGTCCATCATTTAACATCGTGTGAAGTGGAAAGCTGCTTGTTTGTAAGAAACAAATCCATCAGCAAGATGTTTTTTTACTTCAAACTGTTGCTTCTGGCCAAAATACAAGTCCACAATCCACAATAACGCTTCCTCCAGTGAAAAAGTCATCTTGTCTGAATTAGGAGAGAAATATGCACAAATCAAGCAATTTTTACAAACAGTTCTAAACAAATATGCTGGTGTATTAGGGAGCTTTTCTCTTTACAAAATGTTAACTGATGAACTGGAGTGGTGTGGATTATTTGTGGATTACCTGTGATATTTTAATCAGCTGTTTGGACTTTCATTCTGATGGCACCCATTCACTTCAGAGGATCCACTGGTGAGCAAGTTATGGAATGCTACATTTCCACAAATCTGAAGCCAGTTGCATAAACTTAGCCACCATGATAAGATGTATCTTAAGAACTAGTTTGACCAACTAGCAGTTGCCAAGGGGTAATCAGTCTTAAGCTGCGTTCACACTAGCAACGACTTTTCTTGCTGCATGCCACAGGGGCTGGCGATGAGGTCTCATGTTGACAGCGAATCAGTTTTCTTGCCGCTAAATACAAACATTTTGGAGGCAAAAGACTAAATGTAATATAAATATAAACTGAATCCATACATAAAAACAAAAATGAATGTTGACAGCAAGGATCAGCCTCTCCTCCATCTTTATGTCACTGCTGAGCTAAGAGGAGAACGATCACATGAGCTCTGTCTTCTTTCCTATTGGCTGTCCCTCCTGAAAGTCACTTTTCATTTGCATAAAGTTGAAGGATTCTGAACTTTGTCGCGTCGATGGACACGCCCCATCCGTCACCAATGGCCGCTGTCACTCTTGTTGCGGGAAATCGCCAGCTTTCCATTAAAATGAATGGGATCGTGTCGCTTTGTCGTTGGGTGTCGCCTGTAGTGTGAACGGGGCTTTACTTTTCCAATACAAATAAGACCAATCTACCTTTTCAGAAGTGAATTAAAAAAGTTATGACCAGTAGATGATTAACTATTTAAGTCTCGTCTAAAGAGTTTATGCAACCGGGCCCTGTTTTAATGAAGAAACACACTCATCTACATGTTGGTAGACCTGAGGATGAGTAAAATTTCAGGTAGTTTTTATGTTTGGGAAAACTATTCCTTCAAGTCACACTTAAAATGCCTAGATGTCATTGCATTATATAACAATATACTGTACTGAAGAGAGTTAGTAAAGCACAAACCTAACATTTTTCAAGCAAAACATTGCACAATAAAGACGTCTGTTAGGTTTGAATTGATAAACCTGTTGTTGAAATCCAAGATAAAAAGTTGATTTTCCTGCAGAAAAACTGTATTCTTGAAGATTTATTGGATCATGTTCATGGGTAATCTGATGAACTTCAAAGACATTGAGCAAAAAAAATATGAAGAAATGCGAAGTTTTTGAGCAGCATTCGAGCAGATACTAATACTCTATTTTGTTATCTAATGCAATGACATTGAGTTTTTCGGCATGATTTAAGTGAACAAATACCTCACATCCAATGCAGGAGGTTTTCTAAAGAACTAGAGAGTAAGAAATGCTCTTCTCCACAGAGGTTTTGGCTGAAATGACCTGTACTTGTAAAAGTACAGACAGTAGAAGTGAAGACGAGTGATCTAGAGTTAGGACTGAAAGTATGCAGTGCAGATATAGAGTCAGTTTCTCTCTTTCTTTCTCTTTGACCTTTCTGTTTCTCCTTGACTTTGATACAAGCTAACCGCATCTTCAGCATGCAGCAGTGTGATGGCTCCCGGAGAGAAGCGACAGAATATTCAGTGAAGACGTGGTTTGCAGGAGTGCAGAGGAGGCTGAGAGCTAAAGCAGCCTGAGTGTTTCTACCTGGAGGAGAGACACTCCAGTAAATTACAGAGACGACTCCAATCAGGATGCTAAAATTACAAAAGCTGAAGGGTCACCAAGGCAACCACTGGAGGCAGAGCGTGCAGACGACATGCATGTTGATGCGTGCTGGACTGAAAGTATGGGACGAGATTAAGAATCATTTCATCATGAAAAAGGCTCTTATATGTCTCAGGCTGTTCGCAGCACAGCTCACAATAGCATACACTTACACCATTTTAGCAGTATGCAGACTGTGCCCAGTATGCAGGTTTGCTTTGTGCATCGCAGATGACCTACTACATGCACAGTATGCTGTATCCCACAATGCAATGCATTCAAATGTGACAAAGTAATAGCTGCCATGGTTTTTCCACTAGAAAAATTATTTCACTTTATCTGCCAAAGTTTTTAAAATAAAATGCATGATTTAGAGTACAATAAACAAACAAAATACATATAACAAACATCATCACTTCATTTTATCAGCCAACATTTTTAAAATAATATAAAATAAAATAAGAAATAAAAATGCATACTACAACAACATGTAGTGTATAATAAACTAAATAAATTTACATAAATAAATAAATACATTTAACATAACATACATGATCTCTTCATTTTGTCTGCCAACATTTTTAAAATAAATTAAATAAATAAAATATAATAAATATAATCTGAATATATAATGAAATAACAATATTTAGAATAAATACATGTATTATTTAATACAATTAATAAAATAAATTAAATTGATTTCTTAATTGAATAAATATAAAAACAATGTTATTTTATAAATAAGTAAATAAATAAATAAATATAATATACATGACCTCTGAATATGAATATATATAGTGTATAATTTTGTCATTTCTTGGCATATTTTCCCAGTGTGCTCCGGTATCTGTACAGTACGTCCATATCTCTGACCACTAATGGCACAGATCGGTACTACAGTTGGTGCCAGCTTTGCCCTGCAGCCAAGCAGTGCAGTTCTGCCACAATAAAAACAGTGTTTGAGATAATTGGCTCTTCAAAGTGGAACGAGAGCCGCTCTCTCTCCCCGGCCCATCTAAGTGCCTGGGGTCCATTAGCCACTGAATACATTACCAGCCTTAGAGGGCCATCTTTAAGACCTTTAATCAAGCTAAAAGTAGAGATGTATAAGAACAACCTCCATTCTGGACCTCTTCCATTTTTACGTCCTTGAGGGCATAGAGTGTGTGGCTGTGAATTTGTTCTTGCTGTCACACTTCCTTCTCATTTTATTATGCTATTTATTAATTTTCTGTCAGCTTGATACTCTCACACAATGTTAAATCGTGTTTTTTAAAATCACATCCTATTTTTTTTTTTTTTTAAAAGCATTCAGTGAATTAGCTCTCTGAGTTGTCAAGGAAACCATCACATTCAAATTTTAAAGACAGTTTTCACATTGTCTGTATTAACTTCAGCCAGAAATTACAATTTCGTCATCAATTGTTGTTCCAAACCTACATGACTTTCAGTGAATTTTCAGTGAACTTTCAGTTTTATATAAGCCATGTAGGAACATGAAGAAATGATATTTCTGAGTCTAACCTTTCCAATGAATCAATTGATCCAAACTGGTCTAAATGATTTGTTCATGAATCAGATTGATTCGATTCTCTAGTTCAGCTCAATGAGTGACCAAACAGTTGACGGTAGGCATTGACTTACATATTATTTTTTCCATCGTCAATTGCTATCATCACCTGTTTGGTAACCAACATTCTTCAAAATATCTTCCTCTGTGCTCAACAGAAGAAAGAAACCCATACAGGTTTGGAACTACTTGATGATAAGTAAGTGATGACAGAATTCCTTAAATGTTTAAGGCACTTTTTCACAGAGCCGTATTTCTAAGAAATCCATGCTGCCGGGTGTGAAACGCAGATGTCGAGGGCCATAGGAGACGTGAACTCTTTGTAAGTCTTTACAGCTGCAGGTTGAGCTTCTGGAGGCATTTCCACAGGAGAGATAATGGAACCACAGCCTGTGTTACTGACCCTCCAGAGGAGTGAGCGTCGCCAAATGAACATGACAGAAGAGTGAGAAGTGTTTCCCTCAGGCGTCTAATGTTACTGATCATGTATGACTGTCGAATACATTGAGTTGTGTACAAGATTCTGACTGAAATGGAATACTAGCATACTGTGCAGTACATACTACTATCTTTTTTGACAAAAATGTCAAAGAGTAGTACAGTTACCTTATCACAGTGCTTTATTTAGGAGTCTAAATAATCAAAAACCCCAATGTAAAACAGGCGGTCTGATCAAATAATAAATCAATAAAAAAAATACAATACTGCTTATGGAAACAGAAGGTCGCATTGCATTGAGGGATATAGTGTTTCAACTCAAATCAGAGACCCCGCCCTGAGTGAGTCGCACACAATCCACCGTGTTTATCTCCACGCTACAGCATTTAAAAGCAGCATTCAAATAAGAAATGTCTTTTTATTAAAGCTATAGTGATTTTCTGTTTTTATTTTATTGTTTGGGTCATATTATCAGCACAGACAGCAGTATGGGTATGCTGTTGTCACTTGATACACAGATCTAACATAAACATGCAATTTCTTTCCCAGCTGTTTACCTCCACAGACATAACAGGCTGTTTTTATGTGTGATTTTAACATAAACTTGTGTGTATTTGACAGTTTAAGTGCAATAAGAGATAAAAGAGAGCTTAGTTTAGTACTCACATGCTGTGTGATAGCCGCTTTCTGTGCGCTCAGAAAACCGTATATCAGTAGTTTAAACTGATATGGCTTTAAAACTCATGATTTCAGTGCAATAGACATGATAATAAAAACCAAAGAGGTATGCAGATTATCCGAGACGAGGTGTAAAGGCACAGCCATATTCTGGAAAAGGGGTCGGGCAGCAATAGCTCATTTGCATTTAAAGAGACATGCACAAAAACTGCGTGTTTCTGCTTCCACTCAAAACAGGCATTTTCAAAATGATATAATAAATGATCTGTGGGGTATTTTGAGCTGAAACTTCACAGACACATTCTGGGAACACCTGTCACTTATTTTACATCTTGTAAAAAGGGGCATAATAGGTGTCCTTTAAAAATGCAAAGTATACCTAGCTAATTATGATTTCACTGCAATTTCCAACAAATCTTTAAAAATGTAATTCTGTGTCATACATACCGTACATACTGTAATCAGATTCCTGATTTAATAGACTACATCTGAGCGGCTTCATATGCAGAAACATGAAGCTAAAGTCTGAATATATTTAAACACATGTGGGGAGAATTTCTTGAATGCAATGTCAAAAGAAGAACTGCTTGAAAATAATGCAAGTGTCTTGTTTTCTGATGAAAGGCTTGATTGATTACAGAATGATGATTATGGCAAATGGCCTGGAAGACGGCAGTGTCTCTCTCAGCACAGAGCGCCTCTCCTCTCCTCTCTCCTCTCCTCTAATGGCACAGCTATTAGCGCTAATGCATTTCAAACATACTGCTGACACATTGGATGGAAAGTGCACATCTTTTCCTCCTCTCTCTCTCTCGCTCCTCTCACTGCTGTCTTACGCACAACACCCTTCAAACACATCTAATCAAACAGGCCTGGGCTTCCTCGCAGCTCTTTACCTTCAGACTGACAGCTACAAGTACAGCGACATATGCTGATAACGCTAGCAGAAACAGATATGGACCAAACCATCCAAACGCATTTAGTGATAATGAATAGAGCTGTAATTGTAGTGATGGACCGATTGTAGCCGCATTAATGGGTTGTGCCACATTGAAAATAGTTATTACTTTAGTGCTAAGCGCAGCAAAAACAAATGTAGCTATTATCATAATAGCATGTTGCAGAGCTTTATTAAAAAGCAGCTACAGTGTGCGATTACAACCCAGATCCATTTATGCACTTTCACTTTATGCATTGCAGAAATATGCATCAATGTTTTTGTAGAATTCACAAACAAATCTTTTAAAATGAATCGTTAAGTAGTTATAGGTTTGAATTAGTTTGATGAAGCATTCACTGAATAAATGTATGCACTTGTATTTATGTATATATAAAAAAGTATGGAGAATATATATAAAAAAGTATGGAGAAGTATATATATATATATATATATATATATATATAAATACAAGTGCATACATTTATTCAGTGAACGCTTCATCAAACTATATACACACACAAAAAAACACACACACACACACACACACACACACACACATATATATATATATATATATATATATACACATACACAAATATATATATATATATATATATATATATATATTCTCCATACTTTTTAATGTCATAAAATATATTTATTATGAAATTAAAATCTTAAAATATTAAATGAGGTATAAAAAATATTTTACGAAAAAAAGAAAAATGTATAAATGTACAGTATATACATTATAATTTTATAATTTATAGTATATTATTGCATAAAAATCAAATATTTTTTCCCAATATTATATACTTTTATTATTATACACTTTTATAATATTATACTGAGTTCATGTATGTGTGTGTGTGTGTGTGTGTGTCTGTAAACTGAGCAAACTCATTAATAAAACCAGTGGAACCTGGATAAAAATGGCAAACAGAAAAATTCTGACATACTGAAACACTACAAACTGTACTACTGAATCAACTGCATTTACATTGTTGAAATCCATGATGCCTGACAGATATACAAGACAACTGCATGTTCTCATCACGTACAGATCTAGATATGACACAGTCCTTGTTTATTCTTCTCAACAGTGCCTCATCAACCGTATTAAACATGGTATTACGATATCCAGTGAAACAGTGGCGGGGCAGCGAGCCGGAGGAGACGTAGTCTTTTGGTAGTCGTTGTGCTGCCTGCACCAGTTTAAACGAGACAATCGCATTAATCAGCCAAGAAATGGCTCTCAAACCAATTGTGACAGAGAGGCTAGCCTAAACGACCTTGAGAAATAAGACGCAATAAAAGAATTTAATGACTATTTCACACACTATTGCATTCAGATGGATTTAAAAGGCCGGCGTGCCATGACTAGCGCTGTTGTTATTACAAGCCGAGCCGCGAGTGCTCGATACTGTGGTCAAACATGACAAGCGCTGCATTCAAACAGCTCATTCTGTATTGTGGATAGAGACGGGTGGCTGGACAAACAAATATAACACGTCAAACACTATATTTCGTATGATATGGAATCATACAATGCTAACACCAGTGCTACAGCAACTATCTTGATGATTCACATGCCATTATATTGACAAGGACAGTCAGGTCATGCCTGTTATGCAGTGTCTTGTGAATGTTTTGACTTTCAAAAATATGCTTGGATTAAGCTCTGACACTTTTTATATATTACATTATTAATTACATTATTTAAAAATTTTATTAACTGCATTAGAAATTAATAAAAATAAAAAAATCCATATTTATTATAAAAGTAGAAAAATTAAAATAATAAAACATTAAAACTGTATTGACAATATTTATTATAACATAATAAAAATGAACATATATATATAATAATTTAAATTTAAAAAAGAAAACATTATATATATTATGTATATGTATATACTTTATATTTTTATTACAATATTTAAAAATTGTATTAACTGTATTTATTATAACTAAACTAATATATATATATATATATATATATATATATATATATGCACATAATTTTGTATTTTATTTTATTTAATATATAATTTTTTACATTTTATTCAATAGATTTGTTATAAATTAAATGTATAATATGTAAAATTTTGTTAAATTAAAATATGTATTTTAATTCGACTTACGTACAAAATGGACCAAAAAAATGCTAACATGGTATTGATAACATGAAATACCTGCAATGTTCCTTAATAAATAAATTATAAATAAATAAATGTTCATGTTAAAAATAAACAAACTAGTATGATTTACAACTTTAAAAATACAGAGTTTAATATTTTTTCCAGGAAAATAAAATAAAGAAATACCTGCAATAACTTTTCAGGTTAAAAATAAACTAACTAATATGATTTGCATCTTTAAAAATAATAAGTTGAATATTTTATTCAGCACATTAATGCAGCATAATGTACGTAATTAACTGACGTGTTTATGTAAAGTGTTTCAGCGTTTGAGGACAGTGATGTGCGAGTATGTTAACAGAGTGACGGCGAGGACAGACGCAGGACTTTCTGAACAGATGAGGTGTGCGGTTATCTATCACACCTGTCATGGTAATTAAGTGTGTATGGCAGCTGCGATGTCTGGCCATCAGGGGAAGCGAGCGGGGCAAAGTAATGGTGACTCGCGCAATGAAGTACGAGCTGCCTTGCTGGTCGCTACGGCAACAGCAGCCATGGTATTCTGGGAATCTGGGCCGATGATGTCACCTCTGTTAGCACAAAGCACAGATGGACTGAGGCAGGTACCGAACAAGAGCTTCGCAAACACACGCGGATGGCCAGGTGTTCTCCTTCCCACAGCTGGCCATGCATAGAGAAGCACACACGAGAATGCGTTTATGGGAATACACTTAAGCAAACAGACGCGGCTGCACGCTAAAGGACATTTCATTTGTGTCAGGGCTTCAATGCGAGCTGTGGCGATTTTACCAGAAAACAAGCGTATGCATATCATATCATATCATATCATAGAGCTGGGGAAGCTACTTTAAAACCACTCTTTATTTAAAGTAGTTAAAATACAGGCAAAACTCTTGAACAAGCTTCTAATAAAAGCAGTGAAATTATTTAAAGAGACAAAATCTTTTTAAACTGTCACATGAGATCACATGATCAAACAAACTCACTTTATCTCAGTAATAGACTTTAATTTTAAATAGCAATTTTATTTTTTAACTGCAGGTGTCACTAGAGAGAATCCCACAGTGCTTTAAATCGGTGTTGTTATTGTTTACTTAAAATAAAAAATATTAAAAAAATAATTTGTGTTAACTGAAATAAAGCTAAAAATAAAGCATAAACATTAGATAATTTTAATATTGAATTCAAATTATTATTAAAACTTAATAAAAATTAAACAGATATACTGATTGTACAGATTGATATATATATATATATATATATATATATATATTAGCACATACATTTACTAAAAACTTCCTCTAATATTAAAATGAAAACTGAAAATTTTATAATAGTATATAAATAACAAAATAACACTGATTTGAACTAAACAGATAAATTTACATTAATACAAATTAGTGACGTTAAAAACTAGAACTAATGTATATAAGTCAAAAACACAATAATTACTAAATATTATTTTTAAAAAGATTTAACTAGTGTTATTTGAGGTCATTAAGATACTATTGTAACGTAAAATATGTAATATATATTTCATTTAAAGAAATAGTTTAATTTAGCTCAAAGGGAATCATTTATGATTTTATATATAATTTGAACAGACTCACTGTTTCACTGCACGAGCTGTATAACAAACTCTGCACTGGATATTAAAATCCCAAAATATAGTGAAAACACTATTAAATAGCACAGTAACAAGATCGACAGATTAAGACATTAACTTATGAGCACAAAACACAAGATACTTCTCTTTTCAATATAAATAAGATTTTATTTGTATAAACCTAAGACATAAACTAACCTAACACATGAACACACGCATTCACACATTCACACGTTGCAGAAAGAGAGAAAGTAAGAGAGGGATGAGTTTAAGAGAATGAAAATGTGAAATTCCAAGTTTACAGCAATATGTGTTATTGCCTAGACCTGAACAACCATCAATCACTTATTTAACCATCGCATTGAGTTTCTCAATGAGGCTAAAATTTGTATTAAATGCACCAATTCAGCTAAAAGTCTGGAGTTGTTTTACTTGCTTAGCTTTTGTCTCAAGGAATTCCCTTCTGTCGTCATCATTGCAGGAAAGGGTTTTCCCAAGTTTGCTGATTGGTTGGATGTTCAGTAGTCGTTGAAGTGACGTCTTGGGCGTTGGCTCTTGGCTGAAGTTGCGGAGTTGTGGGCTGGCTGAAGTTTAGATGGTCACAGACTCAGAGACGAGGCGTGGTGGCAAAACTTAAACTGAGAACACAAAACTCAAAGTGGAAAATAAAATAAAGTAAAAGGATAAAGGATGTAAAGAGACTAGGTGGTTTTCCTCTCATCATGGTGTTGAGTAGCAGCTGGCATGTAGGCCAGAGCACATGGCGCTCTAAGAGCAGCATCAAAACGCGGTGGCAAAAGAGAAGAGAGTTTTTAGAGAGAATTAAGAGGTTGTAAGAAGATGGTGTTCTGAGTTTTTAAACTCGGCTTTCAGACCTTCCCATCTGGACGTCTTGACCAATTAGAAAGGCTACCATCCTAGCTAGGGGTGTTCCTTCCATCATAAATCAACATGTCGTGGTCAGTCACATTGTCCGAATTTTACAAGCTCTTGCGAAGTATACTTTTGGATGTGAATTTCTATAACCAGAATATGATGGAAGAAACATTTAAAGCATGAATTTTCAAACTCATACATACCAAACATGAATATTACCCTTTAAGGCTTAAGCTATTCAATACTTATTAAAAGCAAGACATGCACAATGAGTGATTAAAACAAGGATAGTCAAATGTGTGGTTTACATACATAATATGCAGTTATGCATAGAAATGATTAGTTTCATTAAAAAAATTAAAATGAAAGTCTTTTAAGATGATTTTAGGTACATATGAAAAGAAAGTCTCTGTGTATTTCTATGGAGGATAAAGGCTTGTTCTGCAAAGACCAGAGAAAGGTTAAAAGGTCTCTTAAGAAAGGAATTTTTTCAGTCTCAGTCTTTGTCTTGTGTGAAATGCCACAGAGTCTGTAGCTCGTGATTTTCTATCATGGAACCCATGTGATGGCCATCTCCCTGACCATAAGTCTTGATTACTTGCCCCAAATTTGACGATCTCCTTCCTGTGTTGGACTTATTAATAAGTGTTCTTTTGTCTCAATGTTGCAAGCTGTTCTGTGAAAGAGTGGGTTAGTTTGCTTGCTCCAAACTAGTTGGAGCTAGGAATCTGATTTACGACTTCCTGTTTCCTTCCTGTTTCCATCTGATCGATTCTTCGATTCTTAAATGGTCTGATTCGGTCTCTGATATCCTACACTATTGTAGCTTTTATTAATATATGAAACCAGCTTTTATTTTTATATTTTCTGTTTTTATTTTATCGTTCGTTAAAGTTTTAACAATTTGTTGTGTGTTGCCATTTTTAGCAGTTTATTTTGTCTACATAGTTTATTCATTTTTATATCCGTTTTAGTTATTTTAACACATCAAGTTAAACTAAATTAAAACAAGAAATGTTGTTTTTATATATTTTATATATTTCCATTAAAACTGAAGTTCCAAAAAGGTTTATTTAATTATTTTTAAATGGTTTTAATTTTAGTTTTAGTTAACTATAATGATAATAACCCTGAATCAAAAAAACAATGAATAAGTGAATCATTTATGAACTTTGCCTCTGACTAGTGTAGATAACTATGTGGGTGCATGTTAACTACTTCAAACTAGCTTCCCCAACACTGTTTCTAAGCATGTTACCCTTTTGCATCTGATCCGTGCGACACAATCGGCCTATTTTTCTCTCTATCTCTCGTATTTCCTCCAGCCGTCGCTCTGAGACGTGTGTGTTTTTGCACTCCTAATGTGCTAAAGAGCATGTGAGACTAATCTAATTACAGCGTCGCTCCAAAAGAGAGGGCCAAACTGTTACCAATCTAAAACCCACAAATGGAGAGACCCCTCGCCGTATCCCAGCATCCTCGACGCCCCTCCTCTCGTTCCTGTCTCTCCCGTGAAGACGGTGAATTGGTTTGGCCCCTACAGTGCTTCATTACCTGGCCTAATTATAAAGGCAAATGAAATCAGCCCCGCAATACATTATTAATGTCCGCATGCCATTAGGATTCAATTGCAGTATTTGCAACAATATGATATTTTCAAACTGTTTTCACGCCTGATTAGAAACGAGGACAGATAAGAGGGAGGTGCGAGAGGAAAGAGTGAGATAGTGAAAGAGGAAGGTGAGCGGAGAGGAGAGAGTGATGAAAACTGAGAGAGAGACGCCGTATATGAAAGACGGCTAAATGAATACTGCAAAAATAGACAGACGAAAGACGTGATGAAACAAAGGAATGACAGACTGTAAAAGAAAAGAAAAATGTGAATCGTGCCACAGTTCTGACCTTTAACATTAGAAAACAAGCAAAAGTCCACGTGTGTTTGTGCTTTGACTGGTTTCAATAGTCTTTCTAATTAACATCTCAATTGTTTCTCCAAGCAATGAGCAATCAGGCTAAATTTAAACTTTCACTTAAAGGAATAGTTCATCCAAAATGTAAAATTTGCTGAAAATTTACTCACCCTCAGGCCCTTCAAGATGTAGATGAGTTTGTTTCTTCATGGAACAGATTTGGAGAAATGTAGCTTTTTGTCACTTGCTCATCAATTGATCCATTGCAGTGAATGGGTGCCGTCAGAATGAGAGTCCAAACAGCTGATAAAAACATCACAATAATCCACAAGTAATCCACACCACTCCAATCCATCAGTTAACATCTTGTGAAAAGCTGCATGTTTGTAAGAAACAAAACCATCATTAAAGGGGTCATCAGATGCCCATTTTCCACAAGTTGATATGATTCTTTAGGATCTTAATGAAAAGTCTATAACATACTTTGGTTAAAATTTATCAATGGTAGTGTAAAAAACACCCTTTTTACCCTGTCAAAATCAGCTCTTTTCAGAGCAACCTGTTTTGTTGTATGTCCCTTTAAATGCTAATGAGCTCTGCTGACCCCGCCCCTCTCTTCCGTGGGGTGACGAGCAGACTGTAAACTTTAGCCGCAGTTAGTTGTGAAACTTGCTAACTAGCACACTATTAGGAAACGTGATTTGCAAAGATTCATAAAAACCCTTATACTCACTTCTTCTGGAGGTGAAGCTGGATCACGAATGATTCGGGTGAACATAGACGCATTTAGGCAGATCGGGAATCAGCACATTCCCTTCAAAAACAAAAGTAATCCACTGCGTCTTCAGCAGCTCAGATGTCGGGAGTTAATGACGACTGCTATGTTTATTATTACATCCAACAATAAAACACCTCAATCGCTTAATCGGAGACATCTTGTCTTCCCCAGCACCAGAGTCGACACAATGATGGACAGATGACAGCTCACTCAGGGCGGGTCTAAGGTAAGATGGTCTTGTCAATCAACTATCATGGGAGCGGCCTATAGAGAACTACGTCATACTGACAGGATTCTCAGAACAGCCTGATTTGAGAAAGGGGGTTTTAAAATAGGGATTTTAAAAAAAAAAACACTGGGTGGATTTTTATTATTATAGGGTGGATGTGTACACACACTTCCAACACACATTTATGTTCAAGCAACATGGAAAGTGAATTTTGCATCCGATGACCCTTTTAAGAAGACTTCAAATAAGTCCTCTATTCATAATATTGCTTTCTCCAGTGAAGTTGTGTTGCCTGAATCAGGAGAGAAATATGCACAAAATATGCACCATTTACAATTGAAAACAGGCCAGATCATTACTTAACAAATATGTCAGTGGATCTTGATGAGAAAGGACAACAGGAGATGGACTTTTTCACTGGAGGACAAATTATTATGAATTATAAACTATGGTGTTTTCGTTCAGAAGGGACTGTTTGAAGTAAAAACATCTTAATCATGAATTTGTTTCACATAAACATGCAGCTTTTCACTTCATAAGATGTTAATTGATGGACTGGAGTGGTATGGATTATTGTGATGTTTTTATCAGCTGTTTGGACTCTCGTTCTGACGGCACCCATTCACTGCAGAGGATCCACTGGTGAGCAAGTGACGTAATGATAAACTTCTCCAAATCTGTTCTGATGAAGAAACAGACTCATCTACAGTAGAAATGAGCAGAAATATTTCTCATAAAACTCTCAAATGATCTCAGATGTGATCCACATTCATTGTGGTCAACCATAGGGTCAATTTCCTTTTCACACCAACTTTATGATTACAAGGTCAAAAAAAATTCTAAATAAAACATATGCATGGATGAATCATTCACAATAAGATCAATAACGTGCATTTAGAATATAGATTCATTCAAAAATGAGTCTTTACAAAATCTTCCGAAACAGTCACTGTTTGGTGATACACAGGGGGAAAAAAAAACAACATAACTACAGTGGGTATGGAAAGTATTCAGACCCCCTTAAATTTTTCACTCTTTGTTATATTGCAGCCATTTGCTAAAATCATTTAAGTTCATTTTTTTTCCTCATTAATGTACACACAGCACCCCATATTGACAGAAAAACACAGAATTGTTGACATTTTTGCAGATTTATTAAAAAAGAAAAACTGAAATATCACATGGTCCTAAGTATTCAGCACCTGAGTTAAATATATGAGTGTCACAGCAAAGGGTCTGAATACTTAGGACCATGTGATATTTCAGTTTTTCTTTTTTAATAAATCTGCAAAAATGTCAACAATTCTGTGTTTTTCTGTCAATATGGAGTGCTGTGTGTACATTAATGAGGAAAAAAAATGAACTTAAATGATTTTAGCAAATGGCTGCAATATAACAGAGTGAAAAATTTAAGGGGGTCTGAATACTTTCCGTACCCACTGTATGTATGTGCATGTGTGTGTGTGTGTGTATAATATAATCTGTAGTCTATCAGAAGTCTGTCAGGTCATTTGAGCTGATGCGGCCTCATGCATGTGGGGTGACAGACAGCGGCCTGCGTCCTCCATCGCCTCCCTCCTTCACTGCTGACTTTAGTGGCTAAGCAGCCATGAATAGAGATGGGCTCTCAGAGAGAAGGTCTCATAATTATTAGTTTTAGAGCCTTTTCTCAAATATCCCGCGGGAGCAACGGGGTTAAAAATCCATTTGTGGGAAGTGTAGCATGACAGCAAGGCACGGTCTCCCTGGAGACAGCCGACATCACACAGCAGTGTGTGTGTATGTGTGTGTGTATGTCATGTATGTGTGTTTATGTCTGTCTCTACGTATGGAATGCATTGCTATGGTGTCTGTTTTTGTAGCCATGAACAGGCCTGCTCTAAAAAAACAAAAAACAGGCTCTGCCAAAAGTTAATACCCATCATTCATTAAGTTTTACACCACATTCACTCCTTTTATTGCATGTTAATTGACTAAATATTTTGGCTAATTTGATATATATAGAGAGAGGCCACCGTGGCCTAATGGATAGAGAGTTGGACTTGTAACCCGAAGGTCATAGGTTCGAGTCTCTGGTCCGGCAGGGCCCACGACTGAGGTGAGACCCTTGAGCAAGGCACCAAACCCCCAAACTGCTCCCCGGGCGCCGCAGCATTGGCTGCCCACGGCTCCGGGTGTGTGTTCACTACTGTGTGCATGCACTTGGATGGGTTAAATGCAGAGGACAAATTCCGAGTATGGGTCACCATACTTGGCCACACACCACTTACCTTTCCCCCCTTTTCCTTTATATATATCAACAGGGCCATGTTAAAAAAATCATCAATATAATATTTTCTTCTATCACTTTTATCATATATAAAGTTTAGCAAGGTACCACCACAGTAACTTTTTGTAGGAGTTACAAGTGCAAAATGTCTACTAACATTCAGATCATCAAACTAGTCAGTGATCTGCACAATCCTTCAGTTGACACTGCATATAAGCTCACAGATTCAGACTTTTCCTCATAATGCTGCCGTGGCGTCTGAGCTCCGACCCTCTAAGGGCGCCTGGGGGTTTTGCTCAAGGAGCTCTCAATGAAAGAGTTACTCTTGCATTTGACAATGTGACTAACTTAGCCAGTCAATTGCACTGAAAAATAGGCTTAGTGAGAAGTCAATGGGGCGTCCCAGACCAGGGACTATTTCAAAGCAACTGTGCGCCTATATAAAAATACAGCCCGGCTGATACACTTAACATTAGCTTGTCAGTTAGCTATGGAAAAAAAAGCAAGGCAGGTGTGGGATTTGCAGGCTTGTCAATACATTAGCAGCTTTAGCTTGTCTGTCTATCTATCTGTCATCTGTCGGTCTATCTGTCTTACGAACTTTTCACGCCCACTTTGGAAAGGTCTTACGTGGCAGGTTTCTCATAAATAAAAATAAAACCTTAAAAAAACATTATTTCATGCACAACAAAATTACTAAAACTTTTACTAAATTACAAAAAATGTTATTTTTGTTTTACTAAAAATTAAAATGAAAACAAACAAACAAATGTAACAATTGAATAAAATTCAAAATACTATCAAAAACCTTAATAGTATATCAATGATACTAAAATAAAACTTATTCATAGAAACTGCTAATGTCTTTGGCAGTTGGCTAATTATTAATAAATTACTGAAAGAAAGCAAATCATATTCTCACTTTGATTGCGTCTTGCCATGAATGCTCTCGTTGGATGTCTTCAGCTTCTCTAGCCAATCTCTGAAAGAAAGAAAGAAAGAAAGAAAGAAAGAAAGAAAGAAAGACACAAATGTCAAAGGTGAAGGATCACGGGTGACAGTATGACAAAAGTCTGAAATCTAAAATGAAAATTGTTTTAAAATCAACATCAAGATTTTGGGTAAAATTGTGTATGAATGTAAGGTAAAAAGTTTATTTTAGGTCCCGTAAGTGACCACAACTTGGTCCATCATTTTGGGTTACTTCAACTCAGAAACACACAAGTTTTGTGCTTTTAAGTAAAATCTGAATGATTATTTTTATGCTTCTACTTCAAACTGTTGCAGACGCATCATTATTCAAATGATGGCTGAGACTTTGTTTTTTATTTCAGAGCTTAAAACTCAAAGTGTTTCTGGGTCAAAGTGATTCAAAATGATGGAGCCATCCACGTTTTCAAACACTTTTTGCCTTCACTAGTTCAATTTAAAAAAGGCTATGAGGTGTGAGAAATGAATTTTTAAAAGTACAAATATTCCATGAAGTTTCTCAATTAATATGAGCTCATGCTGCACGAATAATAATTTATAATAATTATAAACAAATTAGCACACGATTTTGATCAATTTAGATGGAGAGCAGCACGTCAAACTGCAGGAATCGCTTTTCCAAAGTATTTGTTGTAAAAGCTTCATTGGTAGTAAAAGGAGAAACACAGGAGCACATATTTTATCCGAGATAAAATGCAATGCAATTATTGTAATTTATCTAAAACAACATGCATTATACTATTATTTTCTGGAAATGCTGCCTAATCAGTTTATTTACTTCATTTCAAGTTATAACGGGGAGAAAAAAAGTCTTTACAAATTGGCACAAAAAATTCAGCACTGGAATCGTACAAATCTTACATAAAGTGTTTGATGTATTGTTTTTAACGTAGGACAAATCGTCTCTTGACACAGTTCTCAGAACACGTGGGCTGCTCAGCATGTTATAGATTCATTACATGCGTCATCATCTTTGAAAAGCTCCGGCTCTACAGAAACAACCCACTCCTCTGTGCTAATGGTGATAATTCACTTCAACCTGCTCAATATGTCAGCAAACTTTTCCCAGAAAGTCAGTGTGACAGATGTTTCACAGAAATCTACATTCACGAACAGATTCACTTTCCACTACACTGACTCACAGGCTGCGGCACAATTTGCATTCTTCTACTACACACTAAGTATGTGCTTCACTGATAATGGCAAGTATGTACTTTTGAGTATGTAGTTTGAAAAAGTAAGGACATACAATAGTATAGTCATCAAAGTGTGTTTTCATATGGAAAAAAAGCTTTTTGTTGCATACTATCTGTGTTTGCATGCAAGTGTTTGTGTGTGCGTTATTTTTAAAAACACTCATTTTTAGGTACACACATCTTTTTTTTTTTTTTATTGTGAAACATTTAATACAAAATAACCATTCCTAATAATATAGCACACCAAGATTTTGGGTAATATTAGGCAATAAAGTACACTTCATTATTTTCTAAATCTCAACAATGTACTAAAGTACCAATGGTGTTACAGTACAAACAATATTAGGCTGCATCCTAATTTGCGTATGCATTCTTAGCAGTATGCAAAATCTTAAATCATGTTTTTTTGATGCAATGCTAATAAGTAACACCTGTATGGTCAATATTAGTCCAAACACCATGCATATTCTGAAAATAGTACACCAAATGATGCACTAATGCTAATTTTGCATACTACTAGAATGCAGAGTTTGCAAATTAGGATGCAGCCTAATATTTTCAAGTGAGATGTGGGATATTCCTACTTAAATTTGCACGCTATTGCACTTTTCCAAACAGGATGCAGGACATTCTGAGTTGCAGCAACAGACTCCAGTCCAACGTGTTGCCGTCTAAAGGAAGCATGTGTTTAATTGGCTGCATATTGATTGCATCAGCACTACTAATTGGTTAAATGTGGAGCATGCAAATTTTATAAGTAGCTGATCGTAGTAAAACTGCGGAAAAGATGCTCTCCCCATCTGGAAGTGAGAGTGGAGTTTTTATCTGACCTATGCAGTTCTCACTTCCTGTGCTCATGAAGGAGAAACGAACACCTGACAGCTTCAGACAGCACCACAGATCAGTGAGTTTGCCCGGATAAAGACAGAGGAAAGTTGGCAAAAGTTTTTCCACTAATAATCGCTAGAACTGTTCAGACCGTGTCTCCAGAGTTTGAACGAGCTGTTCTTCTAACGAGAGCCACTTTGCTTGAGGTTCACAGTTGAGATGCCAGCAAAATAATGAAAGGACAACTGGACATGAAATTCTTCCATTTCTTTCCCATACAGGGTAACAAAAACTTGCTTAAGACACTCACAGGGTTTCTGCAGGATTTTTAAGCTCAAATTTAAGACTTTTTAAGACCTGCACAAAGAAAATTAATACCATATGAGCGGGGTAAGGCAATGTCTATAGTACCATATTAAACTGTAAAATGACTGTAAAAAGCATAATTTACAATTCAGATACAAGTTTTCACAAAAACAAAAATGATAAACTTTACATTTCAGCCTTTAAACCGTTTTTAAGAAAATGGATAAGTCAAAAGTATTAATTATATTGATTTGAACAATTATTAACAATTATTATGCAAAGCATCTGAAGTCGCACATGTGTTTACACACTGTTTAATGCAGCTCAGAGGGACACAGAATACTAACCTGCAGTTACAAATGCATAAATAATGTTTTGATATTTGAAACATTAAAACGTTGAAAACTGATGTTTGAAATTGTTTTTAAAAAATTAAGATACTTTAAATGTGAAATTAAAACCGCCAGCAGGTGGCAGCGAGTCACTGTTAGTAAGTGAGTCATTGCGATTGAACCGAATCATTTAAAAGGTTGATTCATTCAGGAACGAATCACCTCATGTTGCTCAGAGACACAAAACAGTGCTGTAGCTGTGTTTGGAATTATTTTTGATGTCGAAATAGAGCAAAAGCAAGAAATATGGTGTCTAAAACGTAAGTCTCTTAATTAACTTCTTGTTTATTGAACTGTTGCATAAAATCAAAACCACATTTGTAATCATGCTGACTTTTGGAGAAAAGAACGGCACTATTCGTGTGATATTAACTATATGAAATGATATACCGTAATTATCGGCTATACATTTTCTGCCCCCATATCTTAAATTATGTGATCATTCTAAATGTTTTTTAATAGACTGAATCGTGCAGTGATATGGAAGCCCATTTCCGCCACGTAAGAAAAAAATTCATGCCTCCAAAAGTCGAAATTATGACATACTTAAGTCATAATTATGACTTACTAAGTCGAAATTATGACTTACTAAGTCGAAATTATGAGATAAAAAGTCGAAATTATGACTTAGTTAAGTCATAATTACGAGATAAAAAGTCGAAATTATGACTTACTAAATCGAAATTACGAGATAAAAAGTCGAAATTATGACTTTACAAGTCGAAATTGATTAATGACTTTAGAAACACATTGGTCATAGGAAAGTGGTCTATAATGATAAACGGGACATTCTGAAACGAGTTATTTGGCTTAAACCGTTTGGAGGACCAAGTTCAACACACACCTTATTAATAAAGCATATACCATTTACAGACAAGCAGAATATGAACGCAACGCGCTGATTTGCACTTTAGATGCACAAGCCAAGTACCGTTTGAAATTTTCTTCTAAAATTAGCGTTTTTATCAGGCTCAATATGTGTATGTTCAGGAATTTCACATAATGACGAATAGGTTCTTTTCATTGCCAGAGGCTTTTGCATCTAACTATTCATGTGTGTGTGTGTGTGTGTGTGTGTGTGTGTGTGGAGGCAAGAAGATGTGTCAAGAATATGAACGGAATATCACACGCAAAGTCTCCAGTTAAGCGTTTATGCTTTATAACAGTTTTCTATGGGAGGAAAGCGCTTAAATAAGCGTTGCGTTCTGCGGGATCATCCGCTCGCCTGTACACATTTATATTTTAATAAACTGAATACTAGATTTGTTGCTAGACATTCTGCTTTCAGTTTTTGGAATGTTTTTGGAATGTTCGAATGTTAAAGGCAACGCGCTGAATTTAAAGCAACTTTCCCTCCTGAAAACTGTTCTAAAGAATAAACACTTAAATTAATCAAACACACACACACACACACATATATATGTGTGTGTGTGTGTGTGTGAGTAAGTTCAGATGCAAAAAGCCTCTAAGTGCCGTTTGAGATTTTTCTTCTAAAATGAGCTTATATCAGGCCGTTTATGTTCAGTTATGTCACTTTAATGGCAATGAAAAGAACCTATTCGTCATTATGTAGCGTGCAGACAACTTACATATTGAGCCTGATAAAAAGCGCTAATTTTAGAAGAAAATTTCAAGCGGTACTTAACTGTGCATCAAGTGCAAATCAGCGTTGGCGTTCATATTCTGCTTGTCTGTAAATGGTATATGCTTTATTAATAAGGTGTGTGAACTTGGTCCTCCAAGCGGTTTAAGCCAAATAACTTCGTTTCAGAATGTCCCACGTTTATCGTATGAACCACTTTCCTATGACCAATGTGTTTCTAAAGTCATTAATCAGTATTCGACTTGTAAAGTCATAATTTAGACTTTTTATCGTAATTTCGACTTAGTAAGTCATAATTTCGACTTTTTATCTTGTAATTATGACTTTAAGTCATAATTTCGACTTTTTATCTCATAATTTCGACTTTTTATCTCATAATTTCGACTTTTTATCTCGTAATTATGACTTAACTAAGTCATAATTTCGACTTTTTATCTCGTAATTATGACTTTTAAAGTCATAATTTCGACTTTTTATCTCGTAATTATGACTTAAGTATGTCATAATTTCGACTTTTGGAGGCATGAATTTTTTTCTTACGTGGCGGAAATGGGCTTCCATACAGTGAAACTCGTACGCGCACTAGTTTTACCTATGTTAACTGATTCATTCTCTGCCAGCAGGTGTCGCGTTTGGCTGAAATATATCAGTTTTCCCGGTAAAGACAGAACACAAAGCAGCGCAGCACCGGACTTTGAACTTGCAGCGCTCATGTTTAATTAATAAAATCATAGCCTTTTGAAGTTTAATCGTCACATTCAGCCATATTGCAATTCTGGTCTTTCCGTCTCCAAATTTAAGACCTCTTGAAATCATAATTAAGACTTTCTTGTACAATTTAAGACTTTTTAAGGCCTTAAATTTCATACAACTAAATTTAAGACTTTTTAAGACCCCGCGGAAACCCTGAACTCAGAACTGAAGAATCGGTTCCCTTTCAATTCATGAGTGTGCTGAATTGCCACATTACACAGAGAGTTGAACGGGAATGATCTTTATGGAAATTTGCAGTACTATTATTGAAAGAAATTCAACACAGATGCATTTTGGGAAATTAAATGTCTATCTGTTTGTCTGTCCATCTATCTATCAGACATTCAAACTTTACTTTTCTAGTTTTATGAATTTCTTTGAATTCAAATTAATTTGCATTCTACATTTGAATTCTATTTACTATAAAGTTTGTGCACAAGTTCCAAACTGACCATTCAGACTGAAACGATTAAATCAAATTCACTCCACATATGAAAGTGTTTTGGTGGAGGTAGTAATTATATGTACAATTTATATTAAAATAATTTCTAAAATAATTTAATTCTATTTTATTTTATATTTCTATTAATAGCAATATATGTTATATCCATGTTTTAAGAGTAATATTTATAATCTATGAATTATTAATACAATAAAATCTATAATATATAAAATAAATTAAATATAAAATAATTTATTAATAAAAATTCATTTGATTTTTTTTTTGTTTGTTTTTTATTTTGCAATTTATTTTGGACGTGTAAAAAACACATAATTAATTTAATAAATAAGTCAATCAATCAACGAATCCACTTGAACAACCTGATTGTATAAAACCAGAATTATTCTTCCATGAGAAAAAATTGCAATTCTGCAAGGCATTCTCAATTCAGTTTAGGGGTGGGCGATATGAGCTAAAAGTCATATCACGATATTGTCCACTGTCCAGACGATATCGATATTATATCGCGATATGAGAAAAAAAAAATTGGAATCATATTTTAGTAGACCTTAGTTAAAATATGTATTTTAACCTTATATAGCTAGAAAAAAAAACATGATTTCAAGATCTAAGGCAAAAATAGAATGGTCTGACTTTAGATGAGAAATTATGCTACATAAGACACCTGCGCAAAAGAAAAACAGCAAATGGACTGAAAGCACATGCAAATTCACTCTATGACAGCAGATGGTGCTTATGGCCTCAATTTAGCGTTCCTTTGGTTACTGCTGTAAATAAAGCTGCTCTGCACTGCACTTATGAACACGGAGGTAAGAGAAAAAGAAAATGACATCTAAAGTTTTCTGAAGAGAGTTCCCTTCAGATACTCATTCATATTAACCCCCCTGCCCCCAATTCATTATTTATATTTTTCTTCCTACTGTATATTTCGAGCATTGCGAACAATGATCTTGCGCTGCCTGCTACAGTAATTTCTCTCTTTGTGTCCGTGTTCTGCGTCTCTGTCCTGTGTTAATGGCCATTTACAGACTATACCCCTATTCGGATGGTAATTGTTTCTCAGGGGTACATAAGTGATTTTCACCACTTACAGGGGGTAGTTGGTGATTTTAATGCCGTCCGAATCCAAGATGTCGGTGTTTTTCTCTCACCACCCCCGTCAAAATCCCCGACCGAATTACCTACTGTTTTTTGACAAACACCAAGGTCGTGTGGTAAATTAATTGCCGTCCGAATCCACACCTCTGAGTTTACGAGAAAAAAAATCGATTCAAAATTCAGCGTTTAAACCCTTTTTGAGCACTCCCGAACAGCGTAACGTTGTACTTCGGTGTAATTTGCATACATATTTATTTCTGAAATGCTGGAAAGTATTTAAAAGAACAATACTTCATAACTGCTACACCACAGCGAGTGAGAGCAGAAAGAGAAGCAAGCATATCAACATTCGAAATGGGTCTTTATTATGGCAGCAGCAGGTATGCAATACAATTTTAAAATGTGTATTATAAACGGATATATATATGGCGTATAATTATATACAACTAGCGCGCATTTTCCTATTTTTAAACAGGAGATTTAAATAATCAAATAATAAATAGGATTATACATTATAAAATATGCTTGGAATAATAAGAATACATTTTAC